>JAPKLY010000164.1:178933-193456 GCA_026898435.1 Prunella vulgaris | reverse complement strand
AAGGAATTGCATTAAGTAAGAATTGAAGTGAACCCAATGTGGGAAATTTTAGGGGCATTTTGGTCCCACGATATACATGGGACAGCAATTTAGTGTTAGTACAGTAATTCTCAATTTGTGCAATTAATGGACCCTGAGTTTTGCCAGAATCCCAGGGATCGTCATGAATCATGATGGGGTTCTAGTGCAAGTTTCCAAAAAAAGAAAGAGATTTTGATGAAATTTGCCTTCAAATTATGCTAATTAACGATGTAAAAAAATGGACAAAAAAGGCCACAGCTCTTATTTACTGGAAAATATTTCACAATTTTCTCATCAAAATCCACAATATCCATATACAGTGCAACCACAAGGCTAGCCACAATCAAATGCATCTGTTCACTTCAAATTCACAAGAAAAAGACCATTCATTTATTCTGTCAGTTCTATTTGCATTCTCCAGTGATCCTACATCATGCCATTAATATTTTCCTTACTTAACTTCAATTGATTCAGTTCAGAGGGGGAAAGACATAGTACCTTTTCATTGTATACGCGAAGTCTTTCTTTAACAATATCTTCTGTATCATCAGACCGAGTAATGAGCTTCGACATACATTCCGAAGGAGGAAATAGAGGGGCCATACTAATATCAGGATTCCCATTTTCGCCCTTGACGTTGATTGATGCCACGTTAAAGTTCTTTCCACATTGACTGCAAATCCTTCTTCCAAGGCATTTCTCAAGCAGTACATTTTCAGGGAGCTTCAAATTTACTACCAGATCAATATCAGTGACATCATCTAATATTTCCTGCATTAAAAAAAATTCATTAATTTACCAAAACAGCAGAAAAGTCTCTTTTTAGAGAGGAAAGAGGAATTTATAGTTGGCATTTCCAGACAAAATAATAATACTTAAATTTGTGTGAATGCAACTTTGGTACAATACTTTGTGGTTCAAGGGAACTCTTTGATTTAAAAAGCACTCAATTTGATGCAGGCAATTAATTATTTCTGATCGACCAAAATTACATCTCTGCAACTTCAAGATTTTCTCAAACTTGTTCTGGTACTTGATTAGTTAACAAAAATAATACTGTATTGAGCTAATGATTAAGTGAAACTCTAAGAAGTGTATAAGACATTCTCGGTATATTGAAATGGACATAAAACTTGAGTTGTCTTATTAAGGAATTATATGTTCCAATGGATGCAATCTGTTCCAAGATTTGATAATCAGTGTAGACTATTATACATCAATTATGTTATAGCACGAGTAAAGTCTAATATGTGAAAATCCATAAAATCATAAATGAGAAGTAACAAGCACCCCACCTGCAACCCAACCAACACTTTAAATGATCCATTCAATAACCCATTACATGGCAAAGAAACACTTACATTTCCAAATTTGTCTCAATTCAGAATCTCTCTAGAAGATAATAACCAAGATATGAAGAGACAATCAATTTCTGAGCTAAATTGGTGCACCATAACATGTACAGATAAAACTAGAGTCACTTACATATTGGTTCAAAAAAATCACTATATTTACAAATTGGTTCAAAAAATTTGCACGATAGTATGTTTTTTTTTTTTTTTACACGGGACCAATATGTAATTTTTGTCAATTTGTTGAACCATATTGTACTTTTCCCATAAAACTATTTAGCACCCCGTGATGTCATATAACACTTTCACATAGAAAATTCACTTACTGCTTGTCTCACTGTACGGGGAAACCCATCAAGTATAAATCCAACTTCTCCTTCAGTTTCTCCCTTCTCAAGCCTCTTCGATAATAAATTTATAATTATCTCATCTGACACCAATTTACCCTGGTTCACAATCTCTGCAAGCTGCAACACGTAACCAAGAAATTGTTACGCAGTAAAATAAGGCATGGAGTACTGTCTTGGAAAATAGACATGAGCAGCACTACTAAAGAAGATGGGAAAAATCCAGTTTATTCGAGGTTAACTTCATTTTAGCATTACACACTTACTCATGCAATTAACAAGTCCAAAACACAGTAATTTTTTGGTAGTTGCATCCAAATTCAGTTTATGGCCACAACAATACATAAACCTGAACTTCAACAACACCCCAACATAATGAAATTTCAGTGCTCTGTACTGTACTGAGAACACAAATTGGACAATCAATCAGTTCATCAAAATGTTTCCACTCCTTTACTAGATATCTCAAAGTCAATTATATTTTATTTTTGCAATTGCTAAATCCAGTGAAACACATTACCATGAAAAATACAGTAGGTGCACATAATATACACAAGCACACACTTCTATACATACTAGTGCGTTTTAATAGATGTAAAGATTTTCAGCAAGAACACGCGCATAGCATCTATATATTCCTACAAAACAAAAACGGAGATGTCCGATCTCCATTACCAAATCACGCTTATAACGTTTATATAAGTACAAGCATATATATACATAAATTGTCATTCAGCATCCAAAATCAAGTAGTCAAGGACGAAAGGTAAATCATTTCACTCACAAATCTCATAGCAATTTTCAATCCAATCAAATTTAACACCGAAACAACGTACTTGATTCGACAGAGGTCCATTAGAAGATAGCTCATCGCGAACGAGATCGCCGGTGGCGATGTGCGGAACACCGAGGAGAGCTGTGAGCCGACTGGCGTATGTACCTTTTCCGACGCCAGGGCACCCGAGAAATACCCATTGGACATTCCTGCCCTTAGGATCTACGCGAGGAGGACAGGATTGGGGTTTGATTTCGGTGGCGGCCGCCGTGGATAGAGACCTCCGGATGAAATAGGCGGCGGTTGTGGAGGACGAGTATCTAGAGAGGCGGGCAACGGCCGCCATTTGTAGTGGTGGAGAGGGTTGACACGACGGCGCTGGGTTCCGGCGTGGAATGGAAGGAGCAGAGCAGCGTCTATTTTTTCTAGGCTCTATTAAACCACGATGGGAATCCCTTCTTTGAGATAATCATATTTTTTAATTTTATTATAAATTTTTTAACATTATTAATCAATATTTTTAAATTAATTAAAATTTCAATTATAAATAATTTTAATTATTAAATAATTGTATCGTGCATCCAATTCATATCTAACAATTTATTTATATAAATTTTTGCTAAACTTAACTTCACATAAATTTCATTTAATTTGATTTAAATAAAACCCTAA
Organism: Prunella vulgaris; assembly: GCA_026898435.1. Lineage (NCBI taxonomy): Eukaryota > Viridiplantae > Streptophyta > Magnoliopsida > Lamiales > Lamiaceae > Prunella > Prunella vulgaris. The sequence goes on along the minus strand of JAPKLY010000164.1, from coordinate 190,289 downwards.
TACGAGTTCTTAAAATGCATATTTAAATTGAACTCTCTCAATCCCGTAGAAATTTACACCCTACGAATTGGTATAATTTTAAAAAAAATATATTTTATATATAAAATAATAATATATAAATAAATATGTATAGTTTTGTGAATATACATATAAATTAATTTTTTTTTAATAATATGTAAATTTATGTGGGACATTCCAATAACAAAAGTAACTTTCTGTGGGATCGAGGGAGCAGTAAATAAAACAAAACATGTGATTATAAAATTGTCCAAGTATGCGCAGGTTCTCCCAGTCATAAATATCAAATTTCCTCTTTAATTCCAAAATAAATAAATGATATAATTGACACGTGGAAGCGCAACGCACACACCCCATATATTTCCAACGGTTACCAGCTCAAGATACTTCTCTGATGGCAGTTTCTCTCTCTGCAACCGCGCCACACGGCGTCACCGCCGCCGCAGCTAAGGAAGGCAATATTCACCCCTCGCCTTACAACGTCCTCGCCAATACTTCACAGAAATTCTATCACTGCCCTAAATATCCTCCCATCCGTTTTCCTCATGCTAAATCATGCTCCAAAGACGCACGCAGTCAGTGGACCATTCCCTCCGCCGTCTCTAGTTCCGGAGGTTAGCTTTCAATTTGAGCTTCTTTATCAGTGTTTGTTTAACCCTCGGACAGTAGTTTTGGATTTGATTCCGAAATGAAAACGTTGGGTTAGTTTAAATTAAGAGCATGATTTGAGCTCTTTTAATCGGATTCTAGATTTTAATACTTCGTGGCATAAATTTTCTGAGGTTTTATGGTTATAGTGGGAGCATATATAATATTTCTATTGTAATGTTTATATTGCATAATCATCCAACGAATATGTAGTCATAGCTGATTGTTCATATAATGGGGAAAATACAAGTTGATAATGCCGATTATTGTGGCTAGTTTTACATCTGAGTTGGAAAGGGTTTAAGAGGAGGATATCAAATATACTTTCTAGGGAAATTCCTATAGAGTGTTTAGTTATGAATTCAGATGGTCAGAGGAGATATCAGAACTGAAAACTGGAATGAGGATTAAGTCAAGTCAATAAATCTCGAAATGGAATTGAAATGCTGATTATTGTGAAGCAGGAGCCAATACTTCCGCGGTGACCGAGGGCACCACTGACTCATTGGACAATGTGCTAGTGTTCGACTTGAATGGAAATGAAATACCCATTTCTGATTTGTGGAAAGATAGGAAAGCTGTGATTGCATTTGCTCGCCATTTTGGGTGATTCTAGAAGCTTTGTGCTCCAATTTTTTGTTTCATAAACATCTAACTTGCATAAGTTTTAATGTCTTGTCTGTTACCATTGCAGATGTGTGCTGTGTCGGACAAGGGCTGCCTACCTTGCTGCTGCAAAGGTAAACCCTGTCTTGATGGTGATATAGGCCATAGTTAAAGACAATATAATCAACCAAAGTGGGACAGTGCATAAAATGAAATAGGTATGAGTTGAAATCAAAATCTTATTCTTATAACAGCATGCATGTTAATTACCCAATCAAGTCAAAATAAATCAACTTTTATTGGTAGTTTTCAAAGTCTAAAGTGATAGACATCTAGTTAGTCATAGGATCAAAGAATTAATTTGTCCATTAATGTTGACAAACTGAAACAAAAAGAAAATTAGTTTTAAAATATAAAGGGATATTCTGATCCATGGTTAGTGCTCAACCATCTGTGGCAAACTTCGAAGAGCTGTTAAGAAGGCAAAGATTATAAAAAGAAGTAAAGAAAGAACATGTACAAATTAATTCTTCATGCAGGTTGATAACATTATCAACCTGATCAAACAGCCAACTATATATGGTATCACTTATAGATAGATACTCTTTAAGTGGAGATTTGACCTTTTTGTTATTATTCCCAACATTGTCATACCACTATCTGGACAGAGTCGTCCTGTAAATATTCTTCTGAGTTGGAGTGTTTTTATGGGGTGATTCTGGATTTCTTGTTCACAATTACTGTACTTTGTTCGTTGAGACTGTGAGTATTGTATTATAACTAAGTTGAAATATTCAATTTCACCTAATTAGCATTGAAAATAAGTTTTTAAATAAATAATTTTGATAGAATGATATGCTTGTTTGGCAGGATAAGATGGATGCAGCTGGCGTGGCACTTGTTTTAATTGGGCCGGGCAGTGTTGATCAGGTATATAATGATCTAGTCATATTTTTCAGTTCTTGACGTACAATATCAATACCAGACTCTTGAAAATTTGGTATTTGCTTTAGTATCGATAGATAGTCAAACTTCAGCTTCTATCCAACAACCTGCTCATGATTTTTCTTTTTCTAAAATGTAAGATAGTTTGTTGTCAACCATGTAATGTTCAGCTTTTATTTGAGGCCAGTTGCTGCTTCCCCACATGTTAATCCTCCTTGTTTCTCTTCCAATTGTTTCTATTGAATAGTAAGTTATTGGAGCAATGATTAGTCTTCTCTTGGCAGGCAAAAACGTTTTATGAGCAAACAAAGTTCAATGGTGGTGAGTTTCTAAATTGATCTACATTGAAATCTTTAAATCTAACTTAATATTTATGAAGTTAAAGATTGACATTACATAATGACAACTGTTGCTGCTCCGTCATTTATTTTTCTATTTTGTTTGTCATTTTCTTGACATGGCTCCTGACAAAAATAAAAAAAAGTGCCAAATCAATACATTTAACCCTATGTTTTAGGAATTTTCTATTTATTTTAGTTGATCTATAATTTTATCAGTAAGATTAGTTAAAAATTTAATTAAACATGTGGAAATGTCAATATCTCACGTATTGCCAGTAAAGTGTATTCATATAAATAAAGTGTATAAAACAAGAAGGTGACTCGAAAACATGCCAAAAGAGTATCTAGTCTAAAATAGTTATAATATTGCAATTTGGTGCAAATTCCTGGTTTTTGGAATAGCTACATCATTATGGGTAAACTTCTTTTGTTGCAGAGGTATATGCAGATCCTACACATTCATCTTATGATGCCCTGAAATTCGTCTCTGGTGTTACCACCACATTTACTCCTGGGGTATGGTAGTTACTGTGTTTATGGCTTACCTTTCTCCACAATCAGCCAATGGCTATAGGAGTAGTCCCATTGTGAAGCAGGCATATGAGGTCTTTCAAGCTCTTCTAGCACTTTTCTCATCTTCATTTTTTTCAGGCTGCTTTAAAAATAATACAAGCATATGTAGAAGGCTATCGACAAGACTGGGCACTTTCGTTTGAGAAGGATACAAGGACAAGGGGTGGCTGGTACGTTACTCCAACCAGTAAATGCAAAGTCTGCAAGTGCAAATTTGCTGACCGTCTACTTTTTGTTATCTAGTTTAAACTTCCTGTGGGAGAGTATGTTACGAGTTGAAAGTTATAACATGTGAATTTCTGATAGATGGTGTGATAAAACAAGAGAGAACTTTTGATGTGTGGATAATATAATCCTGCTGCACTTAGATTCCACAAAGATGCTTTTCGCTTCCGGGGATTGAAATATTATGTTTTATTTAAAATATGATTGCTTCATGTCACATAGTGTGTTAATCGTCAGACAATTTCTTGTGTGAGACTATCTCATAGATTTCATTATGCGAGACGGAGCTTCAAGGTCAAGAAAGAAAAACTCAAATCCACTTTCATATGGATCTTGATCAGTCTAATCTTATTTGAAAATTAGATGTGTCGATTTCACCATATTCCCGCCCCCCCAACAAGAAAAATTATGTAGTTTTTATTTACACTTTTGGTTCTAATCTTTGATGTTCATTTGCAGGAAACAAGGAGGCATCATCATTGCCGGCCCTGGGAAAAATAACATCTCATATATCCACAAGGTTAATCCCCATTCATCCTCCATATTTCAGCATTTATTACCAAACCTAGCAATAGGATAGCTAAGTTACACACCCTTTTATTTCTGAGTTCTTGCATACTAATGCTTCACTATTGAAACACCAGGACAACATATTGTTCGTTCATTTAATATAGGGTGTGTAATCGAGTAGAATCAACGTATAAATATTTTAAACCACACTGTAATTCAATTCAAAAGGCACTACAGTCAACTTGGTTATTTATACTATAGGACAAAGAGGCTGGGGATGACCCTAAGATAGAAGATATATTGAAGGCATGCTGTTCGCAAGGCAATTGAGAAGCACTCCTTACCTCATGTGCCGTATTTTGCTGTAATAGTCTCGAACAGGGTACGGGAGTCTAATTGTGTTGACATTGGGATGCATAAGAAATCCAATATTTAGGGAGAAATTTGGCTTCCCTATGAAGCAAGCAATGCTTCTGGGCTGTGAAATTCTTGATTCCTAATGTATCATTTGGTTTATAGGCAGTGCCGTTTGGGAATACCAGTTGAGGACTTCGAATATTTTGTCTTTTGATCCCATTTATAAAGTAAGTCTCCTATGTACTGGGTGACGTTTGTATAGTAATTCCAGCACTCATGAAGTAAATGGAGTTCATAATACCCTATAATATATTCCCAACATATTGCATAAAATTATGTGCACAAAATTTAGTCAATTTATTGTGAACGGATGGAGTATTATTATTTCTCCCTCCGTTCATGATAAATAGACCAATTTTGTTGTGCACGGTTATTAAGAAAGTAAACGTAATGTGTAGTAAGTGTATTAGTATGATATTATGTGGAAATATTAGTGTATTAGTGTGATATGATGTGTAAAAGTAAATATATTAAAATAAAATATGATTATAATTGTTTTTATTTTAGGAAAGTGATCTATTTATTGTGGAGGGAGTTAGTCTTAGTTTTGTAAAAATGTTTCCTCATATTCTTTTGGTTTGCATTACCTTTTATTTTATGGAGTACTATTTATCACTTGAATTTGGTTTTGTTTTTTATCAGCATCTTTTTTTTTTTTAACCATTATAAGAAACTAAAATCAAGCCATATATATTAAAAATAAAAAAGAAAACCGAAATCGAAAACTGCGGTTTGATAAAAATATTTTGAACTTTACATTGAGCCTTTATTAACATATTCACGTCCTAAAAAATTTAAAATTAAAATTGAATATAACAAAGTCAACTTCAAGAAATAAAACAGAATGACAAAAATTTATTCAAATTCAAATTTATTGTATGAAATTAAAATATAACAGAGTCTTGTTTCTTTTCGTTTATTTAAGAGAGAAAGTTTTAAGGAATAGGATATCAAATTACAAATTTTCGGGCCTTAAAGATAGGACGGGCCAAATCGCCTATTTGGCCCAGTTACAATTGGCTGGCCCGATATTTATTTTGAAACCCATTTTGTAGTCAGTACTCAGTAGTATACACACGACACAACACAAATGTTGCCCTAAGCCCCTAACTGAACTTGAGCGCCGCGGCCGCCCCTGACTGCCTTCAGCTCCGCCTCCCACGCCGGCGCCTTGATGGCGAGGCACGGCACACCCACGCGACGGTGATGCACGGGCCACCTACACACGCGACGGCGGCGCACGGGAGCTTAAGGGTATGTTTGTTTTGGGATTAGCACGGATGGACGTAGGACTTTGCGATCACGTATCTACACGAGTTTGGGATGTAACATCCGGATTTCACATCCCAAACTCAATCCACACCTAAAAATACCTATTAAACCTATTATTACTCTTTCCAACACAACACTCATAAAATACCTATAATATCAATCATTATCACACTTTGATTTGACATAAAGTAACATCCTACCCTACTAAAATCCCAAAACAAACACACACTTTTACTATTCATCAAGGTTTTCACATCTCAGGATTTCAAAGTCATGACTTCCCACGACCCCCTTAATCCCAAAACAAACGTACCCTAAGTGTCTATCTAATAAGTATGTACATTAAAAAAAATTAAAAAATAGTGAAAATAAAATATATACATAAAAAAAAAAGTTTCTAATAAGTATGGAGGGTATATAGTCTGGGCCATATTTAAATAATCAAAATATTTTGGGCTTTACATTGGACCTCTACTAAATAAAGTCCAAAAAATAAAAAAAGCCCACTACATCCCAATCTTAATAAAATTAGAGTTTAAAGTTAAAAATAAATATATAATTACGGTACTAAACTATTAATTATTAGGAATTTAGGGTTAAAACTTAAAAACATATAGTATTATATAGTTATCATTATATATAAAAAAACTTAATTGTGTGGTGTGTGTACTATGTGTTTAATTTCTAAATATAATTTTCATTAGTTCTTTGTAATCATAATAATTTAAAACTCATTTGTGCCCCAGGTAGGTAACAAACAATCAACCGTTATAAATGAATTTAGAAGCAACTGAAAAAATCGTTAACATATTAGATATTCAAACTATTGTTATGTTTTGTTTAAAATCGATGTCAACCCCAGTAGAACAACATACTGTGGACTTAGGGGGTGTATTGGATTAGGATTTTAAAAGACTTTTTTAGCTGAAAAAAATCCTGCAGATTTTAAAGATTTTGTAGGATTTTGGTGACTTTTAAGATTTTGTAGGATTTTGTAAGACTTTTAAAATAAGGATTTTAATGGATTCTATAGGACTTTGTAGACTTTGCAGAATTTCATGGATTTGTGACATACAATAAAAATTCAAAATTTTTCATACCTTCAAATTAAAAAAAAAAAAAAGTTAAAGACAAAAAAAATCATAATATCATGTCCTTTTAAATAGCATTACTCCACATATTTATAGCTATACTAGTCCTCAAAGCATTGGCGTCATGTCGTTCTTGCTCTTGAGTTTGAATGATAGGCTCAAAATCACGGTCTTCATTAACTGGTAATGTTGAAGATGAAGGTTCGTCCACCGATTCAATTGGAAATTCATCAGAATGACATTCTTTGCGAATAAAGTTATGTAGAGCTGCACATGTTAATATTATCAATATAAAAAAGTATCGAAATTGAATAATCAAAGCAACCAAAGTAAAATATAACAAAACTCAAATACCGTAAAAAAATATTATCAATATAAAAATATTACCTAATGACATATGTAATATATAATATTAGTATTATAATAACACTATATAAAAATAAAGATTTATCTTGTATATAAGTTAGGATGAACAATATCGTTTTTAATACTATTTAATGATTAATTATTAACTATTTTTATTTATTCTAGTATATATGTATATATAATATTATATTACTCTTCGTCACTGTAATTATTTTATCGTTGATGTTATAAATGTAGAGATGAAATTATAAGGTTAAAACTATTTTAGGTCTTAAAAATAAATAATTATATATAAATCAATTTGGGGATAAATAAAGTCACTAATTAAAAAAGTCCACCGAAATCCTAGAGGTTTTGATGGGATTGTTGGTATTTATAAAATACACTAAAGAATCCATCAAAATCCATCAAACCCAACAATCCTTTAAAATCCTTATATTTTTTAATACCAGTGGATTATTTTTAAGTCTTTTAAAATCCTGATTGAATACCAGTGGATTGTTTTTAAGTCTTTTAAAATCCTGATTGAATACCAACAGACTTTTTTATAAGAAAAAAGTCCTTTAAAATCCCACGAAATCTTAAACGAATACACCCCCCTTAATCTCCAATTTTGGAATTTCAATATATTGAGCAACATTTTTTACGAGGGATGAAGTTTGCGTGTCTAAACTTCAAATTGTATTTTTTAGGTGGGACGATAGGCTTGATCAATGTGGAGATTTTTTTTGAGATGTTTACGTGTTCGATAAGTTTTCAAGACAATGGATTCACTTCTTATTGTAGAAAAAATTGATATTTATGTAGTTTTTGCTAGCAATGACAAGTTGTACGCCTGATTAGCATTCCCAACACTCCCTAGGAAAACAATCTCTGTTGTTTGAGTGTTTCGATCCCAATATTAGCAAGTGACAAATTCTTAACAATCTGACTCAATAGGAACAACCAAATATTGGTTTAATCGCATTATCCTTAAAGACATAATGCAACGTTTTGGCAAAACGATAATAAGTTGTGCTCCACTTATCTTGCTGGAGATGATACACGAACGTAACATCTTCAGAGCTATCGCACCCTTAGAGCATAACTTATTGTCGTTCGCCTTTAGGGATAGTGCCATTTAATCAATATTTGGTTGTACCCACTGGGGACAGATTGTTAAGAGCTTGCCACTTGCCAATGTTGGGATCGAAACACTCAAACAATGGGGATAACTATGGTTAGGATGAGATGTTGGGAATGCTGATTAGAGCGTACAACTTGTCATTGCCAGTAAAAACTACACAAAGATCGAACTTTCTTGTGCTGAGACAGACATATGTGGAACATGTAAACATTTCAAGGAAAGTCTTCACAATGATCGTTATTCTCGCACTTAGAAAGTACAGCTTGGACTCTAGACGCACACATCTCATCCCTTGTGGGAATTGCTCCTCAATATACGGGAATTTCAAAATTAGAGATAGGTTCACGATAGAAGCCGTAATTCGGTAGTTGTTGTTCTAGTGACGTCGATTTTGAATAGAGCTTGAGAACAGTTTGAATATCCAATGTGTTTATAATAATTTTTCAGGTAGACCAGTGCTTATGAACTCATTTGTTACGATTGACTGTGAAAGAATTTCTTCATGCTAAATCACGCTTCAAAGATGCACACAATCGGTGGACCATTCCCTGATCCGCTGTCTCTAGTTCCGGAGGTAAGCTTCTTTATAGTACTTCTTTATTTATATATATTAACCCTCGGACAGGAGTTTTGGATTTGATTCTGAAATGAAAACGTTGGGTCAGTTTTTATTACGAACATGAGTCGAGCTAGCTCTTTTAAGCGGATTGTAGATATTAATGCTTCATGGCATAAATTTGCTGAGGTTTAATTTATAGTTATAATGGGAGCATATATAGTATTTCTATTATAATGTTTATATTGCATAATCATCCAAAGAATCATGTAATGGGGAAAATAGAAGTTGATAACGCCGATTATATATTGTGTCTGGTTTAACATCTGAGAGGGTGTAAGAGGAGGATATCACATATACTTTCTTGGGAAATTCCTTCAGAGTGTGTACATATGAAATGAGGTGGTCAGAGGATATATCAGAATTGAACATGGGAATGTGGATTAAGTCAAATCAATAGATATGCTGATTATTGTGACACAGGAGCCAATACTTCTGCAGTGACTCATTAGACAGCGTGCTAGTCATGTACGACTTGAATGGAAATGAAATTAATACCCGTTACTGATTTGTGGAAAGATAGGAAATCTGTGATTGCATTTGTTCGCCATTATGGGTGATTATTTGAAGCTTTGTGCTCCAACTTTTTGTTTCATAAGTTTTAATCTCTTATCTATTGCCGTTGCAGATGTGTGCTGCGTCGGACAAGGGCTGCCTACCTTGCAGCTGCAAAGACAATATTATCAACCAAAGAAGTAGGACTATGCATAAAAAATGAAATAGATATGAGTTGAAATCAAAATCTTATTCTTATAACAGACATGCATTGTTGATTACCCAATCATTTCAAAATAAATCAACTTGTGTTGCTAGTTTTCAATGTCTAAAGCGATAGACATCTTAGTTAGTCATTCGAACAAATAATAGTTTATCAATTAATGTTTGACAAACTGAAATAAAAAGAAAATTAACTTAAAAACATAAAGGGATATCCTGATTCCTGATCTATGTTTAATACTGAACCATCTGTGCCAAATTTCGAACAGCTGTTAAGAAGACAGAAAATAAAAAGAAGTAAGAACATGTACAAATTATTCTTCATGTAGATTGTTAGGAATATAAGCTAGGGAGCCCTAACTTAACCCAAAATCATGGTCAAAGGTTAAGGATTAACTCCCACTTATATTCCTATCTACATCCGATGTGGAATCGTAACAATCGACTACCCTTAAAGCCGGACGTCCACGGAAGGCACACTCCGGGTGGCAACCCATATGCCAAGGTCCACTTCCCGGGTGGCAATCCCCCTTGGGCCCACATCCGGGGTGGCAACCCCTGGGCCCACCATCGGGTAGCCCCATTTCGCAGTCCGCCCAAACTTTTTCCCACAGACAACGCCAATTGTTAGGAATATAAGCTAGAGAGTCCTAACTTAACCCAAAATCATGGTCAAAGATCAAGGATTAACTCCCACTTGTATACCTATCCACAATTTCTTGTGGATCCGATGTGGAATTGTAACACAGGTTGATAATATTATCAACCTGAACAAATAGCAGATAATATATTGTGTCCCTTATGGATAGATACTCTTAAAGTGGAGATTTGACCTTTTTTATACAATTCCCTACATTGTCATACCACTATCTGGACAGAGTCATTCGATAATCATGATTCTGAGTTGGAGAGCTTTTATGGGTCGATTCTGGATTTCGTGTTCAACAAGACTGAGTATTGTATTATAACTAAGTTTTGATATTCAATTTTTACCTAATAAGCATTGAACATAAGTAATAAGTTTTTTAAAAATAATTTTGGTAGGATAAGATGGATGCAGCTGGTGTGGCACTTGCTGTGTTGATCAGGTATATAATGATTTAGTCATATTTTTTCAGTTCTTGACGTACAATATCAATAATAGACTCTTGGAATTGAAATATTGGTATTTGCTTTAGCATCGGCAGATAGTCAGTCGTCAAACTTCAGCTTCTATCCAACAACCTGCTCATGGTTCTTTTTCCAAAATATAAGTTAGTGTCAACTTTTATTCGACGCAAGTTGCCCCTTCACCACATGTTATTCCTCCTTTTTTTCTCCCAGTTGTTTCTTCATGAATAGTCGGTTATTGATTATTGTTCTCTTGGCAGGCAAAAACATTCTATGAGCAAACAAATAATACAAGCATATGCAAAAGGCTATCGACAAGACAGGACACTTCCGTTTGAGAAGGGTACAATCCATCCAGTAAATGCAAAGTTTGCAAGTGAAATTTTGCTGATTGCTTACTTTATGTTAAGTATGTTTCTGATATATGGAGATAATAACTCTAACAAGAGAGAGCTTTTGATGTGTGGATAATATAATCCTTTTGTTTATTTTGTTTTATAGAAAATATGATTGCTTCACGTCGCATGGTGTATTACTCATCAGTCAATTTCTTGTGTGAAATTGTGTCCTAGATTTCATCATATAGTCAAGAAACATGCATGTTTTGGCCGGAATAGTCCTGTGTTTGGGGGATTGACTATTTAGTCCCCTAAACCAAACATGCCCTAATAAAAAAACATGAGTATGTATATTATATGAACAATGAAGTTGAGGAAAATCCGAAATACATAATGATAGCAACCGAAGCTTATGTTTTGTGTTGGTGCACGTAATT
>JAPKLY010000164.1:120572-142370 GCA_026898435.1 Prunella vulgaris | reverse complement strand
TATTCACCTGCGACATGGCGACTTCTCTGAATATCCCCTAGTCATGTTCTTCAATTGTTTCAAGAAAATTTATTTTCCATGTTTGATTCTTTCTAATCATAATAATTTATAATTTCATTCGTACCCCAACTAGCTTGCAAACAGTCATCCGTAACAAATGAATTCAAAGTCGTTGTACCTGTTTTATGAGCACAATAGATATTCAAAATATTCTCATGCTCTATTCAAAATTGACCTAAACCTCGCTGCTGGAATTGGAACAACAAGTACTACTTCTCCGGTGAATCTGTTTCCAATTTTGGTGATCCGTATGTTAAGAATCACATCAGACAAGGGATGAAATGTGCACGTCTGGGGTCAAAGTTGTTCTTTCTAGGCAGAACGATAACCATATTTGAAGATAAGCATGGCCTTCACAAGAGTAAAGATTTTCCTCGAGACGTTTACGTCTTCGAAATGCTGACAATCGACTTTAAGAAGATGGATGCCTGTCTGAAAGCCGGATCCTTGCGTAGTTTTTGCAGGCAATGGCAAGTTGTATGCCCTGGCTAACATTCCTGACATCCCCACGGGGCAACAATATTCGTTGTTTGAGTGTTTCGATCCCAACGTAGGCAAGTGGCAAGCTCTCAACAACCTGCCCTCAGTTAGTACAGGCAAAAATTGCACTTTCCTTAAAAGCGTACGACGGAGAGAATGCAACGTTTTGCCCAAACGGCAACAAGTTGTGCTCCATGGGTGGAGCTTCTCTACTGCTCGTGAAGACGTTACTTTCGTGTATTATCTCCAAGTGGACATGCGATACCTTTTGGGGTCCAACCAGCCTTACATTTCAGGAAGGTCATTGACGCTGACTGTCTTTATGGGCTCCCCTACGTTTGTAGGCTCTCTTCCATATGTAGAGTGCCTATAAAATCAGACTGTGTAAGTATTGAGGATGAATAAAACTTGTATGGTAGTGACCCTGTTGATTGATTGGTCCTTATGTCAATCCCTGGTAGAGACATGCTAGTGGGGAAAAATTGGGTTGATTGGGTGATTGACCTTTTCTATCAGAATTACCTTTACCCTGCGCGCAACTTGCCGCGTCATCTAGGGAATGATTATTTTTTCTATATCACGGCCGTGATGCTTTGTAGACCTAACTGTTATGGCGAAGATTGGGACCTGACCGTCATTCGAGTACTCGTTGCATTACCATCACTTTATTCAAGGAGAAGAAAAATGATGGAGGAGAAAATTTTTGTTTCGAAGCTGAGATCTTGTTTTCTCAAGATTATATAATGAAGGATGAAAAAATTTTCATGGTTGCAGAGTTGGTAGACTGCGCGGTCGTTGACCTTGTGAGTATTCTGTATGTGCTCTTTATATGGTGATTTTTTTAAATGTAGATTAATCTTGTATTCTATATATGAAACCATATATCTCTCTCCCAAAGCTTGCTTGGTCCTTCTCTTAAAACATGGTTAGAGAATGTATTACTTAATTATGATAATTTATGTTTTTTGAGATATATTTATGTTGAATCAGGAGCGAGTGCAGAAGAAATTAGATGAGAGGAAAGACAAGGAGAAAAAGAAGAACAAGACTGAAACTTAGTGAAGGTTTAGTGCTACTTTTGATTCTTGATAGGTTTGTGATTCTTGTTTATTTTGGAATTTGTTATTGTATGAAATATCATTATTTTAGTGTTTTACAATTTGTGTTTCTTCTTCGTTGCTGGAATTGTGAGACTTAGTGAAGGTTTAATGCTACTTTTGATTCTTGATATGTTTGTGATTCATGTTCATTTTGAAATCTTTTATTGTATGGAAGATCTTTATTTTAGTGTTTTGCGATTTGTGTTTCTTCTTCATTGTTGAAAATGTGCAAGTAGTGTCAATGTGATCATCTCATATTTTTGTGTCATGGTTCTTCAATAGTATTGGATGATAATGTTGGTGGTCGTTTAGATATGAATTGTATTTGGTGTTATCTAACATATCCTTGTCTTTTGATATCAAAGGTATGATCCACACTTGTTTGAAAATATGATGTTTTAAGATGGCAGACCACCAATATAAGTTGCATCTCATACATGTTATTAGCAGTAATTATAGTTCGTCAAATTGTATATATGTTTTATCTTGTTGTAATCAGTTTTAAGATAAGAGGGTCGTAGTTTCTGGATAACTATGATCTCGAGTAGAGATGACCAATTGATTTACTACTTTGTTGGATTAGGAGAGTTTGATATCTTTATCCTACTAATTCATGTGATACTAATCTGTGATAAAAAATTATCATGTATTGTTATATGAAAATGAATTCGACCAATTGTTGTCCAATGAAAAATGGATAAATATTTATCAATTATACTTTAATATCAATTTTATCCATTAAAGTAAATTAGCCCTTAGTATACGAAGTTATTAAATTTATTAATTTCTAATGCTGACATAAACTTGTGTTGATTTTAGTGAATTTAATGGCCTAGAGTATAGAAGTTCTAGTCTATACTATATTAAAAAGTGTCTAACAAGTGAGAAACTTTTTTAGACCTGTTTGCCCCTAGTACTGTCTGATTTGTACAATTTAATCCTCTCCCTAACCTATTTTCACATTAATACCCACCCCCTCTGCAGAACTATTATCGTCTCATCATATTCTTCTTCTAACTCCTCTTCTCCATAAATCGTCACGGTTGTCTCTGCACAAGCCAATTTCATGCGTGTAGTTTTGAATTCACATACGAAAGAGGAAGACTCAAGTGACTTGAGGGTGGAACTGTTGTGTGGTGAAGGATGTGTTGAAGAAAATAAAGAGGCGAGTGCTTGTATTGGACAAGATTCTTGTAAAGTCGATTGATTGGGTGAATAGGGGAGAGAGGATTGATAATTGTTTCACCAGAAGACCAGATGTTGGATATTCTGCTTCGCTTTCACGGTTCCAATCAAGCTCTTCTCCCATAAATTTTCCTCTCCCCCTTTCCAAAATTGGACCACTTTGATTTTAAAACTTGAGATGACAATCTGTAATATTCTTGCTCATTTCATCTTTTTTAAATGATTTTAGACTTGTGATGAAAATATTATATATTTGAGCTGATTTCAAAGGGATTAGTCAATGATTTGATTGTTACACACTGATGTGTTCTCCTTTTCATTTTTCTTTGTGAAATTATCTTTAATTTCAATATTTTTTGCCTGTTTCCAGGCACCTCACTTTCATTTGCAGTAGAGAAAGGGTTTATGTGTATCGTGTTGCTGCTGCAAATTACTGCGGGGATTCTAAGAAGCATGATTTCTATTCGAAATGTTTTCTTGAGGTAACACCATATTACTCTAATTGTTGCCAAGCACAAGTGCATCGATATCTTATTTATTGGTTATAGATTATATGGCGGACCGTATCTGTTGTAGTAGTTTGATGTCTTTTGATTGTGAGTAGAAATATCATGCAGCCAACTGCCTAGACATCTATTGTAATAATTTGATCTGTCTCTTGATTGTGAATTTAAATACCCTACAGCCAACTGGGACATCTCTATTACTACCTTGGCAGAAATATCAAATTTATGGTTCTGCATTTTTACATGAGAGCAAGAAATAGATATGGATTAAATATATATAGATGGCATATTTGGATGTCACGGGTTTAAATATTGTTTAATGGTATATAAGTTGCGATGGGGATTCACTTTAGCCGGCAAAACTACAACTAAATTGAACCAATCAGGTTGCATAGTGCACCCCAGCTATCTGCATTTTCTAAAACCATCCAATGCATCACTAAAACACCCATTTTTCATATACTATATCATTGCAGTAATGAAATACTAATTACTAAAGCTACTAAAAAAAAGTTCTTATGATGGCTTATATAGGAAAATTATTTAAACATATGTTCAAACTTACATGGTGCACTAGGATTTAGCAAATACCTCATCCTTTTTTTTAATATCTTGTGTTTATGAAATCCAAAGATATATGATACCCGACTCTGGTGAGAACTCCATAATCATCTTGTCTTTTTGGAAAATTGCTTCAAAAGTTTCAAATATGAAAAAGTTTCAGCTTTTAGATGTCGTATAATATGTTTCTTAAGAGTATTATAAATTTGAAATTGCGCCTACATTTCTGTAGGTAATTTTGGCAAGTGAAGCTAATGGAATAGAAGGACTTTGGGCAAAGTTGGAGTCTCTATGGTCACCTTTACTGACACAAAGTAATGTCCTGTGATTCTAAAATGTCTCGAGTGAACATTGTTGATTGTCATACATTTTTTTGGGATGTTAAACTATTCAATTTTTGTTGGATAATCAGCAGGATTGTGCTGATTGAAATTAAGAAGGTTTATAGATGGATTCTAATTGTGATTGGAATGTAATTTAATCGAAAATCTTTTGACACTTAGGATTGTGGTTTGCATCTCGAGAGAGAGGGCGTAAAAGTGTAGAGATTTCTTGATTAGCTATGAAACGAGACTTGTACAAAGAACGTATAGCAGCACTTGTGGAAGTTATTCAAACTACAAAAATTCTAAAAGATGACAACATCCCCTGCAAAATTGAAGAGGTAATCAAGACTAATATTGTACTTCATTTGCTTCCCATGTGGTCTAATCTTTCTTTTGTTGTTCAAGGGCTTTTCGTGGGCACTCTAGGAGCTGCTTGTTGGGGAATTAAACGCGGATCTATTCGGGATTTAAGCTAAATACAAATTTAAGCCTACAATTAATATCATGATTTAAACATAATTAAATCAAATAATTGTATACCCAACAACAGGCTTTGCATGCAAAACATATGAACAAATAATATCACGTAAAGCCCTAAACATGCGGAACTAAGAGATTTAGTGAATTATACCTCTTGGAGAAAAGGTAGTTTCTGAGACAAATGACGTTCTTTGTTCCCTTGGTGAAAGACACTTTCTGAGACAAAAGGCGTCCTCTTGAGATGCCTTAGAGCTGAGTAGTATTGATTGAGATCAAAGGACGTCCTTCTCGAGACCCTCAACTTGATAAACCCAAAAGTCTTCTCAAGTATTCAATTGTCCTTATTCGTGCACCCGGTGGGAGGCCACACGAATAATCACAACACAAGGAAAGAAAACAATTTTGTTGTCCAAGAGACTGGTAATTTTCGAAAATTACCTCTCCAATATTAATGTATATGAAGTCTTGTATCATCTCATATTTATAATGAGAATACAAGATCTTGAATATCTTGAATATCTAATATTTCAAATCTTGATTATTATGAATATCAAATATTCTAATCTTGATAATCTTGAATACTAAATATTCAATTCTTGATATTTTTCTCTTCAAGATTTTTGAAAAAATACAATATATATTTAATTTCATGAGATCTTGATTTTATTAGATATTCTTGTATTCAAGATACATATCTATTTTTCATAAAATCTCTCACTAATTATATATATATATATATATAAATTTTTGAAAAAATCACTTATTGGGCCCAAAAATTAATTCTTTTATTTTAATAACCTTATTCATTGTTGGACATTTAATTGGGCTACTTGAGGGGCCTTTAGGAGAATTAAGATTGGATCTCCTAATGGGCCTTGAACTCTAACATTGAGTTCAACCCATTAACATTAATCTCACTCCACTATAGGATTAATGTTGCACTATCCATCTTAACCCATATTACAATCATATGGCTCCCGGTCAATATTTCCCGTGTTTAAGATTCTCTTGTCCATTAATTAATCAAGTTACTGAACATTTTAATTAATTTAACATCTTAACCTTGGAGTAAGGACAGCTCTTCTTTATCATCATACCGGAAACAAATTCCACTTGCAAGATTTAGTATGACGAACATTTAGAGCCCACCAAGGAGACTAGTCATGCAAGACTCTCCAAGCACACGTTCCTCTGTATTAAATCTTAGCAACTGTCATGTTCTCAATGGCGTCACCCAAGATGCAAAGTATTGAGTCTTATTGACTCTCTACCCATAACAAAATAAAGTGCCACGCACGGATCACACACAGTCCTATTTGAGGGACAGAGGTTTAGAAATAAACGACCACTGAGGTCTAATTCTTAATCCCTTAAATCAGTACGGAAGAATTACCTCTCTGTAGGTCCTCTTCAATGCATCATCATGCACTAGTGCAATCCCTTGGTCAAGATAAGCCAATCTAGGATCTACACATCAACCGTTTACCAATGGGGTGTTCAAATCCCATCTAGGTTGTGAATTTAGTACTTGTTACAAGAAACTGATAATGTGATCTTGCTGTGAGTTATCCGGGGATCACCACATTTATTTATAGTGTAACTTGTACAATAATATGAACGGATTGCAATAAATAAATAACATTAATATTTATCTAAAGCACAGTGATAAAGATTTATTTCAGATAAAGCTCAAAGATTCAGTTTAGTTATACAAAGTAAAAGCATACTTTCTAGTATAACCCTAACACTGCTAACAATAGAGACAGTTTGAAAAGCTTAAATATCACACACATATTGTTGATGGTCGCCCATTCAATCACCCCTAACGATTTTGCATACAAAGTTATTGGAGGCATGCATTCTGAATTGAATTTTGTCATAGAATATTTTTTTGCTTTTATTAGGTTCTGTAATCAACTTTATTTACATGATTGTGTGTATTGTGAGTTTGATTCAAATTTAAGAGTATGATTATGCTTAATGATCAACCTATACATATATTTATGAACATAAATTAAGATAGTAAATATAATATTATATATGTGATTTGGAACAGTTCCTGATAAAGAAGATGTAACTCCATCTTAATACTTTGAGGAGTGCTTTGCGTTTATTGAAGAAGCTCGGGCTACATGAGGTAATATATTGGTTCATTGCTTTGTCGGACGATCTAGAAGGTATGTTCTTAATTTTTAGTTGCAAAAATTTTGTTGATTAATCGAGTCCATTATGGTTAAATGATATACTATCACTAAATGGGGAATTGGTATTTTGGTAGAAGTATTGTCTCTTTCATTTATGTGCAATATAATTGAATATCATATACTCATGGTAGTATTCTATGCTTTGTATGAGTTACATTGTTGCGATGCTGCTTTATGTTGCAAGAGTGGAGCGGTGTTCAATTTAACAGTCTTGATTAAGTTGTTAATATGTCATACATCAGGGGTGTGAGAAAAAAGATGTTTAATAGTAAAAGCAGCAAGTGTTTGAGAATTTTGTAAAAAAATAGAAGTTGAGTGTTTGGTAAAGGTAATTTATTAGAGTAAAAGCATAACCAGCTAGACGTATACTCGTCTGTCTTTAAATTTAGATTCTGAGTGACTACTTTCAGATATACTAGCTAGGTATCTTGACCTCTTACTCCACTAGTTTGATAGTCACTTCTATCCAAAATATCCCACCCTTACCAAAGAGTTAACACTACAACTAAATAAAAAGTCATCTATGATTTGATGATGAGTTACTTGACAAGTGGTGGAGAATTAGAGACTTTTATCAAGCCTATAGTAGTGGATGTACTTTGTGTGATATTGAGAGAACCTCATACACTTGAGTTTGAGTGATGCACTTCCTAGTGAGGAACTTGACTCATTGATTTGATCATGTGTGCATTGATGTTTATGTAGATGGTTGATGAGATGACACTATATTGATAGATTGCATGATATTAGGTGATGTATATATGACATTTGATTGTATGCTAGATGCTTCATTGATACAATTATTCTCCCATCTTATCGCTTCGTTGCCCGAGGTCGTGCAACAATCTAGTTTGGGGGCCTGATTAGGGTCATAATTGCATCATTTTGCATCCATTTTGATATGGTTTTGATGAGTTTATGTTCATTATTGACCCTAATATGTTATAGTTTGTGCTATTGACCCCTTGTTGGCAAGAAAATTGTGTTTATAGGAAAAATGAAACAAGAATGTGAAGGGACGAGCAAGTTTGATAAATTTCAGATTGATTAAATCAATCCAAATGGTGCAAATGATATACTATGTGAAAGAGCTTGAAGAGAGGGTCGCAACACAAAAAGAATCGAGTCAATCGGACTTCTAGAGCTCAAGATATGAAGAAAAGGAGGAAATCGAAAATTGAACGTCACGAAGCTGTCTCGCTTGAGCGCCTTCATGCCTATGGTCGAGCGCCTACCTTCTGGGTCGAGCGCTTAAGCTCCGCGCGACCAAGCGCACGCACAAGCCGGTCGAGCGCCTCTCTGCTTATGGTCGAGTGCCTTCACGTTTTTCCTACCGATTAAGGGTATTTCCATCCTTATGGTTTTCTGCATGTATTGTGAGTTTTAGTTGATAAATGTGGATTATAATGATTTTTGTTCATGCCTGACTCTAATTCCTGAAAAGTATTATTGGACTACTCTGTAAAAATCACTATCCAGTAGTCCCTCTGTATTTCTATAGTGGTGTATATATAAGTTACTATATATGATCATATAGGTTATAAGTTTCTAGCTTGAAACCTGCATTTCCTACAAATTTCATTTCCTCAAGCATCTATCTGTCTGTATTCTTGCTTATGATCCAATTTATCATGAACAATGTTATACTTAATCTTGCTTGCAGTTAATTAATGACACTGTTAAATGGTTCTTTTGTTTTGTTTTGATTTGTTCGCAACCCCACATGGACATGTGATTTAGTTAATTTAAGGAAGTTGCTGGTCTTTTTTGTATTTGAGCAGTTGGAGTAAAAAGTTAGTTGACCAAGTCTCCTAACACTCCAAAAATATCTCCAAGTCCATCTTTATATCTCCCTCCTAATTCGTTCCCAAAAGAAATCGAACCCAGGTCACTCACTTAAGTGAGGAGTCCGGTGGCCAGGTGAGCTAACTCTCACCTGGTTCAGTTCCAATAGTTATTAATTTGTTGTCTGTTGTTTATCATGAACATGTTCTTTTTGGATTAGAATACACACATGCAATGCCAGAAATAAAAAAAGAGCTGGCTTCTAATGCTGTAAACATATGTGGATCAACATCCTTGCTGGAATTCCTATACGCTGATGCATGCTGCTCAGCTTTAAGCCTATCAAGAGCCCTTATGTCTGCAGATCACATTGTTTCTGTTGGAAGTGAAGATGCAAATGGATGTCTTGTAGAAGAAACAAACCAAAATTTTAACATTGATGGTTTGAGCTAGAGATTACCCGAAAGACGAAAAATGGAGGATTATTTGATTTTTTGGATTGGGAATATTGGACTAACTTTCAATGGTTGTGGATTAGGTAAGAGCCCTGATTAGCATTTGTCAGAGATGCTGTTGTAGTTGCTGTTATGGACCAAAATTTCAATCTTGTTTTTTTTTTTTTTTTTTTTTTTGCAATGATTTTGAATAAATTTTGAAGGTATCTCTATCAAACCCCCAAATAAGATTTGTTATATGATACAGACAGTACTCCCTCCATCCAAACTTGCTTGCATAATGTTCTTTGATTTTTAATATGGTGCTCTAAGATTTAGCAAATACCTCATCCTTTTTCTTTATTATCTTGTATGTGAAATCCAAAGGTATATAATATCCAATCTGGTGAGAACGCCATAATCATCTTGTCTTTTTTGGAAAATTGTCTCAATAGTTCAGATATAAAATGTTTCAGCTATTAGATGTCATATAATATATTTCTTAAGGGCTCATTTGGTTCGTAAGATAAAACTATATATCCGTCGAAAATATGCATGTTTTCGACGGATAGATAATTTTATCTTACGAATCAAATGAGCCCTAAGAGTATTATAAAATGTTTCAGCTATTAGATGTCATATAATATATTTCTTAAGAGTATTATAAATTTGACATTGCACCAATATTACTATAGACGTTTGATTTTGGCAGGTGGTGCTAGTGGAATGGAAGGGTTTGGGCAAAGATGGAGTCTCCATGGTCTCCTTACTGATACAAAGTATTGTTCTGTGATTCAACATTTTTTCCTTTCTATGAGAGATATTAGTTTGATGCAATTCTTATAGTATATGTTAAAAAAGTGATTTTTATTGTTTTATCCTTTTTCAATGTCCAAGTTGGGATGCATAGACCAAACGAAAATACAAAAAATAAAAAATACATATTCTCAATATTTTTAGCAAATAATTACGAACAACGTGCGTAGCACGTGCCAGCCAATTAGTGTAAATAAAAGAGAGGGTCATTTCTGAGATTTTCTCGTGCTAAACCGTCAAAATCTATTTTTATTTTTGTAATTCGAAATTTCATAGTGGATTTGTTTTGTTTTGGATTTTTCTTTTTGAGAAAAAATAAATTATTATTATAAAAATTAAATTGTGAATTTGCAATTATCATGTTGTGCTCTAATTAGCAGACTCGGATTATTAGCACTAACCTATTTAGTAAAGACACTCCCCTCACTTCAAGCATGAGATAAAATTATCCTTTAAATTTTAAAATCCTAATTACTACACTAACCTATTTAGTAAAGACACTCCCCTCAAAATTACTACACTAACCTAATACAGGAACCAGGTTTTGCAACTGCATGCATAGCTCTATCAAATGCAACATATAAAGTCTTACAACATCATAATAATTTACTAACTGCTTGTAACCAAAAACGAAAACCTTTATGTTCTTACATGCATACCTTTATTTGTTGATAATGTTAATTATACAATAATTGCAATCGAATACAATGTTTGCTAGAAATAGAAAGGAAAAGAAAATATCTACCTGAAATATCAAGCCAACAATCATAGTCTCAGTGTAATCTAAAATCCAATATCTAAAACTACAAATCAAAATCGTGAAAACCATACCTTATAAACACTTCTAAAAAGTTACAATAGATATATGAATTGAAATTTTAAAATAAATACATATTCTTACAATCAAATCAACATAGAAGGAAATTGTATGAGATTACTTATGTTAAACATTGGCACCTGCAAATACCAAATAACATGAAATTATAGAGCTTGTCTTGCCAACTAATAGAAGATAAAGAAAGGCAAGAGCAAAGAAAACATGCAATCAATTAACACAGAAAGATGGGCCCATAATTTTGACAATATCTACCATGCCATATTACATTAAAAAAAAATGCATTATTCCATAATGAAACACTATTCTTATATGTGTCACATATAGAAGAGAAACAAGAAGAAATATAATGTTTTTGTAGTTACATCATATCACACTTCACAACAATGTATCCATTTATATCATCAAACTATTATATTTAGATCTAGCAAATAAAAATAGGTGAATGCATCTAACAATAAAAATAGGTGAATGCATCTAACAATAAAAAAAAGGGGTAGAGGGTAGGAATTTCAATAACATGGGTTTGAAGGGGATTTAGAATTCCTCCATTTTAAATATAAAATAGAATCTAAGTATCTGTAAATTCACAGAGAAAGTGGTTTGAAATCTAATGAATTTTAAATCCACCCATCCAAACGGAGCCTTACAAATTTTTGAAAAAAAAAAATTCGAATACTTTTCAATTTTACACTATATTAAAAAAAAACAGAAAAAATAAAAAATTACCAAACAAAGTATTCTTCCCGATAACGACCTTGGCCTAGAGATTTGAATCAACAATGGGTTATGGGCTGCAGCACCTCCCACTGGTGGGCCATCTCCTGCAAATGGGCCTTTTGAATACCCGGATCCGAACCCGTTAAACATACAAAAGGGTGAAATCGTACTTTTACACCGTTCCGTAGTTTCTCGAAACCTGGACTCCCCCTGCAGAATCCACATACCCTCAGCCCCAAATTTATCGCACGCCTCCGTCACTCCCTGACACCACCATCGGCGACGGCGCTCCGCCATACATCGCCATCGTTCAAATATCATTTTTCATCGATTATTCGAGATTGAAGTCTAATTGAAGCATAGAAACAAGAGAATAATGCCTCCAAAGCAATCGAAAGCAGATGTGGCGAAGAAGCAGAAAGTAATCGAGGACAAGACATTTGGATTGAAGAACAAAAACAAGTCGAAGAATGTTCAGAAATACGTGCAATCTCTCAAAGCCTCGGTTCAGCCCAAACCCGACACGGCCAAAATCCAAGCACAGGTCGAGCAACATCTTACTACGATTAATTTTTATATATATAATATACGTTTATTTGATAACTCATATTTGTTTATATTTTGGTGAGTGATTTAACAGAAGAAGAAAGATGAGGAGAAGGCAAGAGAGAAGGAGCTCCAGGAGTTGTTGAAAGTTGCCGTCAAACAGCCTAAAGTTCCTGTTGGTAAAGTTCTGTAAATTATTTTACTTGTGGTTATTTGAAATTATACTTCATTCGTAGTATGTTATTTGTTGATCTATTCGTTTATTTTGTATCTGCATATGATATTCGATTTTTCTATTTTTTTTTTTTTTAGTATGTGGCTATGTAGAAGATCTGTAGCTGTTTTTCTTGAGTGTAGGTGAACGAGTGATCATAGGCATGAGTGTTATTTTTTGTTTTCAGGTGTTGATCCAAAGTCTATTCTATGTGAGCATTTTAAGGTGGGGCAATGCGCCAAAGGGTTTAAATGCAAGTTCTCTCATGACCTGAATGTACAAAGAAAAGGAGAGAAGATAGATATCTATAGTGATAAGCGCGATCAAGGTTGGTATTTGAGGGTTTTAACAATTATTTGGTACTCGAAGGTCTGCACTTTTTAAATTATCCAGTGAAAGATTAATTTTAATATCTGTTATTACTCTATTTTGATTTTTTTTTTTTTGTATTATGAATTTTTTACCGTCTACTTCAAAGAAGACGGTCAGGAAACAATGGAGGACTGGGATCAAGAGAAATTAGAGCAGGTCGTTGCATCCAAGAGCAATGAATACAACAAGAATAAGCCTACAGATATTGTAAGCCTCTTTATATGTGGACACACTATGATTGTGTTTGAAAGAAAGTGAAATAGCCCCATTAGATGAGAACATCAGTGAAATGGAATTAAGATGATTTGGATGTGTGCATAGTTAACCATCACTTTGACGATTATAAAGTAAAGAAACTTTAACTCAAGTCAAATGGAATGAGAAGGCCTAAAAAGACTTTGTAAGAAACTTTAGAACAAGACTTGCTTTTTTCAAATATTAATGAGAGCATGTGCCTAGATCGAACACAGTTACTGCACATGATTCATCACTCATATAACCAAAACACACCTAATATGATGAATACTCAGTATGTTATTGTTATTATTTTATATTTTATTCTTACATTTTCATGGCTCTTTCCTTGACATGTATTTTATCTGTTATGTGTGTTTTCATAATTTGAGCCAGTCAAAGTCATGCTTAAGGTTGCACTTATTCAAGAGATGGTGATATTCATGTATCTACCTCATAATTATTAACAATGAGGGTTAATTGGTTAATATTCATTGTATATCAGAAAAAAAAAAATTCTCATGGTGAAGGCTATTTGGTGTTAAGGTTGCAGATACTGATTTTTTTTAATTGTTAGTGAGAAGTTTATCTAAAGAATGTAATAGTAATATGTACATCGACACACTAGTCAAGAAAGCTGCATTGTAACTATAGGATAACTTTAAATTGTTTTGACTGATCCCGTGGGTGGTCTCCTGTTTTTGTTAGATTGTATCATATTTAATGGCACTACATTTAGTTCAAATATAGCAAAATTTCTCTGAGAATCATATTTTTGTGTACATGAAAGAAGGATCTGGTGTTAATATTGGACTGGGAGTCTGGGACATGGCATAAGTAGTGTGTGCCACACGGATTCATTCTTTAAGAATTGGTTTGGTCTAATTTTATTGCTTTATTGTTATGCTTGTGAAGCCGTGGCATATCCAATCCAAGGGGAAATTTGTTTACGCTGTTGAGATATATGGTTTTCTTTCACTTGATATGGTTGGCATACAGTGTTAATACATTGCTCTACTTCACTTGCTTATGGTTTGAATTCTCTGTTTGTTATGGTAGAGTTTGGCAAATCATCTTCTGGTTTTACTATTTGAAGCATGTCATGTAATGATTTCTCTTTGTTCTCATGTTATTAAAGGTATGTAAGTTCTTTCTCGAAGCAGTGGAAAAGAAGCAGTATGGCTGGTTTTGGTCCTGTCCAAATGGCACTGCTTGTCATTACAGACACGCACTTCCTCCTGGATACATTTTGAAATCCCAGATGAAGGCTCTTCTGCAGGAGGAAACTGAGAATAAAAAATCCATTGAGGAGGAGATAGAAAACCAGGTACTATTTGGGCCCCGTTGGCTTGAGCTTATAAGCTATAGGACTGTTTAGGAGCTTATTAGTGTTCTCCGTAAGTGTTTGGGTAAAACAAAAATTCTTTCCTCCCCCCACCCCCCACCCAAACCCATCTCAACATAAAAAGTAAAAGTATAAATTTTTTATATTAAAATTATAAATATTTTTTTTATCTCAAATTATTAAAGAACTTATAAGTTTTATTAGCCAAATAATTGAACAACTTATAAGCTACTTAGAATTACATCTTATAAGCTACTTAGAAATTACATCTTATAAGTTATTGTAGCAATTTATAAGATGTTAGGCGAACGGACTCATATCACTGCACTTATTGACATTAGTTTGATTCTATCATATCTCTAACATTTTCATCATAGCTCTGTTGGTTTTCCATCTTCTCAAAGTTGTCATGCTAATGGTTTTGGATTCTCGATTTTCAGCGTGCTGCAGTCTCTACGATTACTCCAATGACGACGGAGTTATTCATGCAGTGGAAGAAGAAAAAGATAGCGGAGAATGAAGCAAACATGGATGCGCAGAGGGCAGAAAGAGCTAAGAATGATCGTATGAGGCAAGTCGTCTTCAGTGAATACTTGAATCCTTATTTATATTCACTTAAAGCCTGTTTGTTGAATGTTTTAACTTAAACTTTGCTTTTTCATTTCCCAGTGGTCGTGAGCTCTTCCTTGCAGATGCTAGCTTATTTGTTGATGATGCTGAAGCGTATGACAAGTACCAAAGAGAAGATGAACCAGAAGCAGAACAAAAGGTAGCTATCGACCTTCTGCGTTTTCTTCTAATATTATCCTAAAATTTGATGAATTTATCTACTTCTGAAATATTCTGTCTGGAATTCATTTTTATCTCCCTTGCCACATGCCCACATTCTTTTTTTGGGGATTGACGTTTGCTGATTCATTTCTACAAAGGAAAGCAAACAAATAAATGCCAGGCATTTATACCAAATTAACAATATAGATATCGTGTTATATTTGTGTGCTATAACTCAATTGGTGATTGTTTTTGAGGGTGTTATTATCTGATGACATAACACGCAGTTATCTTGTAGTAGGTCCCAAAGAAATAGTTTTATGAATATGCTTACTGCTGTGACCTTTTCAACTCATGTACTCCCTTCGTCCCCTCTTAACTTTCAAATTTTCCTTTCCGGGACTTCCCACAATAATTTTCACACCCCAAAAGAAGAAATATAACACTCTCACAATACCTCAAAGTACTCTTCATTCATTGGTCAAAACGTCGATAAAACATTTAAAGTATGAAAGTTGAGAAGGGATGGAGGGAGTAGTAAATTTAAGTGAACACGTACTTTTGATGTGAGTCTTGGTCATTTTTTTTAACTTGCGCTGGGACTCCTAGGTCATTTTTTTTAAGGTAGTTGCTGAGATGATAAACCTTTGCTCAAAAGACTTATTGTAAGTAATAGGAGTATGTTACTCATTAATATTGCACAAACTTGCATGGTGGGGCTTGGTCCGCTTGGATATTGTCAAAAAAGGTTTTATCACTAAAGTTCAGGGTTCAATTTGTAGGCCAAAGAGCTTATGTAAAGTATGCAAGCAAAAAACGACATCCCAAATGGAGTTCAGTGTTAGTAGTCACTAGTCAGTAAGCTTTTTAAATAGGCCAAAGAACTTATGTAAAGCATGCAAGCATAAAATGACTTCCCAAATGGAGTCTCACATACTGATTTGTGGAAGGCTAAATATATAAGAATCAGTATATGATCTTTTAGTTCTTCTCTTTATGCATCATCTAATGGCGATTAAAACCATGCTTCATGTTCCAATTCATGGGCCATCTATTTTACTCACACTTTTTCTTCCTCTCAACTACTGCAAACTGTCCTCTTCCACCCATTTTGACTGTTGGAAGAATTATTTGTTTCTTTTAAGAATCAGTAACTCGTACACGTTTCAGCAATTCTAACTTCACTTGGTTCATTAGTTTCATTTAATTAGTGATAATTCCATAATTACAGTGATGTATATCTAGGCAATTCTTGCACTTAGATCACAAAACTATGATGCAATGTTGATGCTTTAGCAGTCATTTTGTCTCCTGTTAAGCTAAGATCATTCTAGCTCCCCCTTTCTCATTGCATAAGCTAAACCAACAATTAAGATAAGCACTGTTCTTTAACCGATTCATAACTAGGAAATTTCCCCAATCCTTTCCTAGTCGTGTTCAATATCCCGAAAAATAAAACAAAATAAACGTGTTCTTTATCACTAGAAATGCCCAAAAAAAATTGTATCCATGCAAAACCATGGACACACACCTATGAAAATGGAAATATGCCAGGTTGATTGATTCGAATTGAATTTGTAAAGTCACCCGTGCTGACTGGTTGGCCCAAACAAAAATTACCAAATCTTCTAGTCTCTCTGAGGGCCTATCTCATTTCAAAATTTGTCGACCGAATTGACCGGTTTATTTCCAGACTATTTAATTTTTTTATATAATGTTAATTTTATTTTTATTATTCTAACCATCTTTGAGCATACTCCTCTATTCAGGCCAACAAAGATTCTACCACGGATAGGCCGAGTTCTTCTACGTCAAGCACACACAACGCAGAAGCTATTCCCAATCATGATGATGATGATGACGATGAGGACGACGACGATGAGGATGATTTCGATTTAGATGAGTTAAACGAGCTGGAAGCTAGTCTATCAAAAACAACCTTGCAAATCAAAGAATCGAATGACAATGTGTGATCCTGCCCTAGATGGTAAAGTCTAAGCACATTTTCTACACGGCCCGTGATTTCAGAAACTTTTGGGCCGGCAGCGGAGTGCTAAGGCTCCTCGCACCAGTGCTACTAATAGGAAGTCTTAAAGTAGATCATGCTAAATCTGGTATGTATTTTTAGTTCTGGGTTTGAGCTGGAGTTCATCGGTTATAATAAAGCCAATATTTGAATTATTGTCGTGTATTGTTCAAGATTGTTTCTTTTTCTTTTTTTTTGAATTTATTCTCTTTGAAGATTTAACTTCGAATATGTTGCATCTTTTCATTTCCCCTTGTTACGTAGCTCTAATTAGAATTGATCGGCTGGGTTTTCTTCATTGAGATTATGACATGTATAAGAGAAAGATGGCCTATTATGCTTAATTTGAGCAAGTGTACTTTATATTTTTGAAAAGTTATTATCATAAAAATTACTTTTGTTTATATTGAAAAGTTAATTTAATGCAGGTGTTTTTTCAATATTTATAAATAATGTTTAGTGGTCGTCGGATAGTCTAAATATCTAGACCGACTAGGCGATTTCAATTTTTTTTTAATGTTAAAATTTTAGGATAATTTACATATAGGTTTAAGAAAGTCATTATTAAGAAGTATATTTTTTTTCTACACAGTACCTATTTATAAATATAGTGATTTTTTTGAACATATATGTAAGTCATCTAAAATTTTATATTATTATATCAATAAAAACGCACATTGTAAATATAAAGCATAATTAATAATTAAATATATTTTTCACAAAATACTACAAAGTAAAAAAGTGTTAAAAATTATTATAATAAGATATGTCAAAATGCTAAATTAAATGCAAAAGTAGTAAAAAAATGTTATACGAATAGAGTAATACAAGTTAAATAGTTGTCGGATTTAAATTCTACATTAATAGTATTTATTTTTAGCTCCTAGAATGAGAAATTATGTTTTTTAAATTCTCTAAGTTGGACACTTTTTTGAAAAATATTTTTTAATTTAAATTATTTGAAAATTTTAAAAATATATTTATTGCTTAGGTGGTGCTAAATATTCGTTTCCATTTTTTTTTATAGATTTATGTTAATTATCGGTTGTCGAGTATTGTCAACTGTCAAGCGCCTAAATTTTATGAAGCATTTGATGCGTACAAAATTCAGCCTTTTAATTTTTAGGTTTATGGTTTTCTTTCGTATTCTTTTGGGTTGGTATCATTAATTAGGCATCATTGAACAATATTTTGAGTAGGTTTTGTGATACTCTCTTATTCTTTTTAAAACATTATTCTGAATTTTATTTCAAATTAGGTTACTTTTATGTCAAAATTAATCTTGATTAATGATTTTTGTCAAATAAATATTTTTAACATTAATTAGTTACAAAAAAACACGTTTTTTTAGTTTAGATATCCTAGAAAAGTATATTCTCCATCTTCACCAGGAAACAATGATTACTTTGAGTGAAATATTAAAATCTTTGAATCAATAACTATCTTTCAATTAGACAAAATGAACTGTCAGTCGACCATTTTGTATATATTTGAGAAATTGGTATATTTACGAGGTTAAAATATTGGTTTTCCCTTTTTGCCAAGAAGTAGCATTGTTGAAAAGAAAAGGCAAACAAGTCCCTCATTGACCAAACATGCTGAAGCTGTAGGAATTCTGTGTTCATTTCATAAAAATAAGACCAAATTTACAGCAACAGGATAGCGAGAGCGCTGCGGGAGTGATCATTTAATCGGGTAGAGAATCGTGTACACCAAAAGAAAAGTAACTATAATAACAGCTCCATATAGAGTGAACAATGGGCTTGTCC
The DNA here is from genome assembly GCA_026898435.1 of Prunella vulgaris. NCBI lineage: Eukaryota > Viridiplantae > Streptophyta > Magnoliopsida > Lamiales > Lamiaceae > Prunella > Prunella vulgaris. Next base: position 123,601 of record JAPKLY010000164.1, on the reverse strand, counting down.
ATAGCTGGAGATTCGATCTCTCTGTTCTTTTGATGGGGTCGACCTCCTCCGAAAGAGGGAACTCCGAGCGCCTGGGGTTCCAGCTCACGTATTTGTTAGGCGAGAAATCTGAGAATAGCGTCTTCTTTCCTTTCTTTCTGAAGCTGGTCCACGCCTTGTCCCAATCTGTAGAGAATTTATCTCCTAGAAAATGAAACAACAGACGAATAACTACTTTAGTCGTCACTCCAACTCGAGTGATTAGAGGTACTACATGGATTTTTGAAAGATAAACGCATCCCAGTTTCATATGGCTCCAACTTAAGGCAGAAAGGAACATAATAAATTTCAGACTAGTGCTCATGTAGAAGTCGAAAATAAGATGAACAAAAACATAATCTCTGTGGAGCTAACTTTCTGATTGTTCCTCATCTGCTTAGTGTTCACAGTTGAAGACTCCGAATCACTTTGATCTGTTAGTAAACTTTACGTAAAACATTGCATTGTACGAGACAGTTTCATACATGAGACGTGACTCTCGTCTATTTTGGTGATACTATACGTTTCATGCATGAGACTTAAAAGGATCAAGAATCAATGAACTATGTCCTAAAAGGATCACAATTTTCAGGAATTAGGAGAAATGATCAACATTAATGCATGTATGTTGCTGGAGAAGAAAATCATCCAAAATAATAGCCAGAAAAGTCCTCTTTCAACTCTAAATTTCTGGCAACAATGGCTGCTTCTTTTTTTCATTTCCTCTGTTGCCCATAAAGAACTAAAGTAGTATCAATCGAACGAATTTTGTACTTAAAACGTATTCATACCTAATGATTCACCAGAAATTGCAACGTACAACCTATGTTCACTACATTTCACACTCATCAAAAGCTAGATTTTGAAACCAGAGAAGAGCGTTTATTCAATTATGCCTTTCTACTTCTGTATTAGGATCTAAATTACTAAAAGCATACATCCTGTGGTTCGGATCAAGAGATCTATGAATAAACACAGTTATTCATCATGTTGGTTTCCATAACTCATAGATTTTCCTCCTACCGAGTCAATCAGCTAAATTGGCACACAAAATTTACTCAGTTTTCACCAAATTCCCACGCAATCAGACTAATTAGAAATCCGCCATTGAATACACAAATAACACGCATGCACGAGATTATCAAATTTCCACTCGCAGAGCCTTACCGTTATTTTTGCCGCCGTCGTTTTGCTGCGGCGGTGGTCCTTTAGCGCAGCGGGGTTTGAGAAATTGCGAATTGGATGCAACATTCCATAGGTTGTGGGAATAAAGGCTCCCGATTCGAAGTCGAATGTCCATGGGTGTTACCGATCGTTCTTCTGTTGAATGATTTCCCAAATTTCAGCCGCAGAAAAGTTACTTGGTTGTGAAATTCGGAACTTCAAGCGGGTGATTTAGAATGTCGTTTATTGGTCGAAACGTCACGTAATCTCTCTCTCTCCTCTCTCTCTCTCTCTCATATGAAGGATTTCGTTCGGGCGTAACTCAGTAATTAAAATTGTTTACATTAAAAAGTCAAGTTTAATTATATTAATAAGTAAGAATAAATTATACTATAAAATTTATACTGAAAATTAATAATAATATAAATTTTTTAATGTAATTATTTTCTATTTTTTTTAGTATAATCAGATTTAACTTTTCAGTATAAATAATATGAACTACTGAGAGGGTGCATCTTACACCAATTGCATATGATTTAAAGTTTTATTTATATGTACTTTCTGTACGGTGTATTTATTCAAAAATTGAGTCTTTATGTACTAAAAATATTGCAAGGTGTAATTGATTATACATAAAGTTGAAATATGATTAGAGTGTAATTTTTTTTAATTTAATCGAATTATATTTTTTAATATAATTGACAATATTTTTCAGTGTAAATAACTCTTCGTAAGTGTGCAGTGCACTACTATGTGTATTTTCTTTTTTCCCTACAAAAAGAAAAAAGACGGATTTTTTTTTTTTAAAGTTATTTTGATATGTTGATTGGAATTTTAGAAGTATCTTTTTATTGTGAATAATTTTTTTAAAAAAAATTGTGTGGCCAAAAATCAAGTTCCTTACCAAAAAGCTGCAAAGTTTTATTTTTTATGCGGTCAGATCAAAATAGTCTATTTTTTCAATTCAATTTCAATTAAAAAAATCGATTATTTGTTTTGATAGAAAATTAAGTTCAAACCAATCGGACCCTCCAAATGTCCACCTACAATTAGGGGTGACAATTCATGTTCTGTCATGTTGACACTATAAAGATTTGTGCTAACCGCCTAACACTAACATGAAAAATTTCACGTTGTAAGCGAATTAAATGTGCTTCAATTAAATGGCGACGTATATACAAATAATTAAATATTAAATAAATTTTACTATTTTAATTTTGAAAATTTAATTAAATTAATTCTCTAATTAAATAGTTAAAATTGATATTTAATACACACGGTATAAGCCCGCCAAAATTACACGAGTTTTCCGATACTCGTAAATACTGACAGATACAGTTGAAAACTTCCTAATTTATCGAGATCATATAATATCTCATTAATAAAGGAAAAAATCAAATCAAATCAGGATAAATCTGGATGATTGACTAAATATGCAAGAAAATCAGCATCAACCAATCAGAGCCCGCCACGTGTCAAGCTAATGAAGGAAAATCTTCATCCTCTCTCCCTATCAATAGGGGCCTTCATCAACTCATTCCACACATTCAAAAACACATTGAATAGCGATTCAAAAGCATTCAAGGCACGAGCAAGTTTGGAGCTAAGACGAATCCAAAATCTCGGCAACCGGACTTGAAGATTCAAAGATTCAAAGGTCATTGTTGATAGAATTTATTAACGATGTTAGTTTATGTGGCTTTATAACATATGCAATCCTATCAAACAATAATCCAAGATTTGTGTTCTTGGATATAATATAGAGAGAGAAATGAGAGCTTAGAGAGAGAAAGTAAAATATGTATTATGATTGGAATTGTGTAATAATTACAATAGAGGTCTTATTT
>JAPKLY010000164.1:104302-118591 GCA_026898435.1 Prunella vulgaris | reverse complement strand
GGGGTTGAAGAAATACTTGAATTACGATGCTTTGTGATGAGAAATGCTTTTGTGCTTGAATTTTCATTCTTATTCTGATGCTTCTGTATTTTTTGGGTTTAGGTTAAAGGGTATTTTAGTCAATTGATTGTTTCTCGTACTAAATTTATATGGTCTACCAAACAATATTATTAAAATTACACTGAATTTTTTTATTACTTACCAAACAATGAAAAGTAAATAATATCAATTAGTTATCTACTCTACCAAGCAATAATATTATTGAAATCAGTATAAATAACCTCATCATATTATAATCTTTCATATTTTATTACATCATACCAATCACCACCTAAATAACACAATAAAACATGATTAAAAGGAAGTAAATGATTTCTAACAAAATTATGAAATACATGTACCAAACACTCCCTCCGTCTAAGACCTTCAAACTTTAATTTGACATTTTTGTTAAGGAAAAATGTGTAGTGAGTAGAGTATTGAAGATAATGTGGAAAGTTATATTTATTAAAGTATTACAATTGTTTGTATCAAAATATAAAAAGTAATAACATTTTATATAAATATGTGAATGTAAGGATAAAGTTGAATAGAAAATTATGTTTATAAGATGTGCAAAGTATTTAAGAACGGACAAAAAAGAAAAGTGTGCAAAGTATTTGTGAAAATCAAAGTTATATATAAATCCAATTTTTTAAAATAATTTTAATAAATTGACACTAACACATCACGAGATTTTGTGTCCTTAATGCATCGACACGATAACACAAACATGATAAGATTAAACACTAATGCCCAATTTTCTTTTCGTTTTTCGTATCATGTTGTATTTAAATTGTCACTCCTACGCGATTGCAAGGCTACAAGTTTATTTTGAAATTTAGGTAGTCGTGTGAAGTCATGACTTAGGAAGTCGTGTGAAGGTAGAATTGTTTGATTGACATATTTTAAAAGTGAGTAATATTAAAGTTATAGTGTGTGTTTGAAATTATTTTACTATGACATTAATTCTAAAAAAAAAATTAAAAAATTTATTATAATTCAGCTATTTGAAAAATATAAATTTCATTCCATATATTTTTTTTTTATATAATAATTTTAAATCGCAGGTCTTAAATCTTCAATCTCTTCCCTTTCCAAATTTCACGGCACGGCGCCGCACACCACATCTCCCGGTCTCCACCTCCGTAGCCACGGCCACCACACCGCCGCCACGCCCTGGCTTTCTGATGTTCCTTTGTAACAATCGATTAGAGAGCTTCAACTCGCGACACTGTTCTCCCACTCGGCAGCCTTTTTCCCTCGGCTCTTTGTCTCTTATACCCAACACCTCCTAAAATCCTAATTCCTACCATCTCTAATAACTGGGTAAGTGTTTAATTTGTTGAATAATTGATTTTAATTTATGATTCTCAAAGTATTTGCTCAAGAGCCCTAATTTTGTATATTTTGCGTTGAGATAATTTTATGCATTTTGCGTTGTATATGTTGCAACTTCTTAGGGCTTGTGTTAGTATATGTTGTGACTTATGCAATTCGAATAACCATGCTCGTATAGGTGTATTATGTATATATGTTTGTAAACAGCAACTTATGCTATATGTTCTGAGAAATGAGAATCATGCTTGTTGACAGCAGCTTAACATGTTCTGAGAATATGAAAAATCATACTTGAATGCTATGACCTGAGCCTTCGAAGTAGAGAGTAAAAACTGCAAATTTAGGGGTCGACTCAACAATTTTTTATGTCTGACCGCTTCTGGCCATTCTCATGTTTCTATGGACTGGCAAGTCTGGCATTGCACTTGAATTGGAACATTAATCGTCTGTTTTTTTTTTTTTTTTTAATTTAAAATTTTTCATCTCTATTTTGGTTTGTATTAGAATTTAGGACTGCTGTAGTTTAATTGTTATGGACTTTGTGGTATTGACTAAGGTTTTTTGGGTTAACTGAGCTATATCAAAGCGGGTTCAGGGTACCCCGGAATTTTAGACCCGAACCCTAAGTAACCAATCCAACGCCCGTCTGTAACTAATTGCGTGTGTAGCATGTTGCTTCAGCATCTTGAAAAGCATTGCTGCAAGCAAATTTGTTATCATTGTAGTTATATTAGTGGAGAAGTGCTTATATGTGCTAAGACAAGGAATAGTATCATCTTAAGTGAATTAATAGAAGCAGCTCAAAGTTATATAATTTGTTTCTATTTAACCTATAATTCTTTTACTTGTTAAATATAGTTGCTGAGAACTGTCATGGTCTAGATTAGAAATGAAATGATTATTTCTTGTGTAATGGAAGTATCAAAAGAAGATCAATAAAAGATTTTACAAATGGCAAGCTCTTGATTGCATCAAATATGTATGTATATGACTATACGCCAATGTGAGTATTATATTAAGCGTACCATGTGCGATGATCTGTGTTGATTATGTTGTTTACAGCTTATAATGTTTGCTGCTAAGACTACTATTCAAGGTTTGCTTTCTTAATAATGCGTCCTGTGTGTTCGTACTGATTTTGACTTTGCAGGAGTGAGAAACTTCAAAATGATGCAAATTCCCCACCAAATTGTGCAATCCCCAGCCAGGTTAGGCTTGCCAAACCCCAACTCACCGTCACTTCAGAACACAAATCCGCCTAAGTTTTCGTCTCAAAACTCACAAACGCAACAGCCTCATCAATCATCAAATCAATTCACCACACCCGGTGTATCCTCAACACTCCTTCCTCTCCTACCACCCCTCCCTAGAGCGCAATCTCTTCTCCTCCAAATGGCATCACTCACCTCAAAACTCTTTGATGTCTCACCCAACCGGTCCCATTGGATCAGTGCCTTTCGAGGCTCCCTCCCTTCTTTCTTGCCTTCCCAGATGCCAGCTGTCCAAGACTCGTCTCCTTCTTCCGCCAAAGAAGTCATCGCCCAATTCGCGGCACTCCAGACCCAACTCTTTGAAGCTGTTGCAGAACTTCAAGAAATACTCGACCTTCAAGATGCTAAACAGAAGTTCAACCGAGAAATCCGGTCAAAAGATTCCACTCTCCTTGCTTTCGCTGACAAACTTAAAGAAACCGAGCACGTCCTCGACATTCTTGTTGATGATTATTCTAACTACAGAAGCCGTAAACGAACCAAATCAGTGGATGACACAGATGATTCTTCTTCCACAACTACTGTTGAGACTCAGCTAAAACTATCAGATATATTGTCATATGCCCATAAGATAAGCTACACAACTTTTGCCCCTCCAGAATTCGGCGCTGGAACGGCTGCTCTCCGCGGGGCTCTTCCTCCGGCCCCACAAGAGGAGCAGATGCGTGCATCACAGTTATACGCTTTTGCTGAACTGGACATCGGTTTACCCAAAACTGACGATGGCAAAGAGAAGATAATCGAGCCATTGATGGAAGCCCCTGCTGCAGAAAGCAATCCACTGGCCAACTTGTCAGGCATTCAGGGATTGATTCCTCCGAATTTTGTCATTCCACCAGGATGGAAACCAGGTATGCCTGTGGAATTGCCCAGTGATCTACCCATTCTACCCCCACCTGGGTGGAAGCCCGGAGACCCGGTCACATTGCCACCATTGGATTCTCTTGCTCTTCCACCAAGAGTGGAGGAACAGCAGACAAGGCCCGGCCCACCACCCGGACTGCCCAAAGCACCGGAGCCTATACAGGTCCGGCATGTGCAGCTTGACATTGAAGATGACAGTAGTGACTATAGCAGTGATGGTGCCAGCTCTGATAGTGAAGATTGATGGTTGATTGATTGTAGGTGTATGATATTCGTTAAAATTTTTGCCTGATAGTTTTTTTTTTTTTTGGGGGGGGGAAAAGAAACACCAGTGAGGGCGGAGGGTTGAGGTGTGGCCCCCAGACCTGTATATAGCACCAAATAGAGAAATACATCAAGTGACAAGTGGTCCTAACCTACGCCGACAGTCCCTCTTGATTCCTTCCTGTGTCCGGGTCTGTCGGTGTCGGCGTAGATTAGGACCACTTGTCACTTGATGTATTTCTCTATTTGGTGCTATATACAGGTCTGGGTCATGCCTCAACCCTGTACCTGCATCATTGTACCCTTGCACCACTCAATTTAAAAAAAAAAAATTTGAAAAATGTTCGAATCTTTGTTTTTTAACTGCATATTGAGGCATTAATGCCACCCTTATAAGTTATAACACACGGCGAGAGAGAACATAAGGAACAGAAATTTGTGCATTTTACCTTTGAGCATATTTTTCTATCTTGTTTAATCTTTCTTTGCACATTTGAATAGCTGGAATGAAGAAGATAAATAAATAAATAAACTAATCGTATTTGAATAGCTGGAATAAATAAATATGTGAATTAATGATACATAAATAAAATTAAGGCCATTTCTGCTTTATCCCATTAATTGCAATAAATAAATTATCAATTAATAATAATTTACGTAAACATAGCATAAAATTAAGATAAAATTCGGCGTCTTATTTGGAGGCATGAATTTCGGCCCACTTATATCAGAAGAAGCCCAAATTAATGGGCCGTAGCCCAAACATACCAAACATTTTCGGCAAAATTTTTTGAACATTTGTTCATTTTTGTACTGTGTTCGAAAAAAATTGCCGAACAGAGATAGTGTAAAAAGAAAGTGTATTTCCCAAAAACGCTAGTGCGAATAACCTTAGCCAAATCGGCGTCTTGTTTGAAGGGACGAACTATGGGCCCATTTATATCAGAAGAAGCCCAAATTAATGGGCCGTAGCCCTAATTACTTGGCTTCTGACTATATATTATTGACTTCACTCAAACCCTAGGATTTCATTCTCACCCAAAACCCTAGCTCAGCGCTGCAATCTCCACACCTCACGAAATGGCCGCAGCCGCTGCCCGCCCTCTCGTCACCGTTCAGGCCCTGGAGAATGATATGGCCACCGATGGAGCCGCCTCTAATTCCGTCCACCTTCCCGATGTGATGAAGGCAGCGATCCGCCCCGACATCGTCACTTTCGTTCATGGACAGATCTCCAACAACTCCCGCCAGCCCTATGCCGTTTCCAAGCGCGCTGGTCATCAGACCTCCGCCGAGTCGTGGGGTACCGGTCGTGCCGTTTCCCGTATCCCCCGTGTTCCCGGTGGTGGTACCCACCGTGCCGGACAGGGAGCTTTCGGGAACATGTGTCGTGGAGGACGCATGTTTGCCCCGACGAAGATCTGGCGCCGTTGGCACAGGGCTGTGAATGTCACGCAGAAGCGACATGCCGTTGTTTCCGCTATTGCTGCTTCTGCAGTTCCTTCTTTGGTCCTTGCCCGTGGGCACAAGATTGAGGAAGTGCCCGAATTGCCCCTTGTGGTCTCGGATTCTGCTGAAGCTACTGAGAAGACCAACGCTGCTATCAAAATCCTGAAGCAAATCGGAGCATTCCCCGACGCGCAGAAGGCTAAGGACAGCCACGCGATCCGTGCTGGAAAGGGTAAAATGCGTAACCGAAGATACATTTCCAGGAAAGGTCCTCTTGTTGTGTATGGATCTGAGGGGGCGAAGCTGACCAAGGCTTTCAGGAACATCCCTGGAGTTGAGGTTGCTCACGTTTCTCGCCTCAATCTTCTGAAGCTGGCTCCTGGTGGTCATCTCGGAAGGTTCATCATCTGGACAAAATCGGCTTTCGAGAAGTTGGATGAAATTTACGGTACTTTTGATAAGCCATCGGAGAAGAAGAGTGGTTATGTCTTGCCCAGGAGTAAGATGGTGAATGCTGACCTTGCTAGAATCATCAACTCTGATGAGGTTCAATCTGTTGTGAAGCCGATCAAGAAGGATATCAAGAGAGCTCCATTGAAGAAGAATCCATTGAAGAATCTCAATGTGATGTTGAAGCTGAACCCGTATGCTAAGGCTGCTAAGAGGATGGCCCTTTTGGCTGAGGCACAAAGGGTGAAGGCCAAGCAGGAGAAACTTGACAAGAAGAGGAAGCCAATCTCTAAGGTATTCTTGCCCTTTCTTAGATTTTTTCTTGTAATAACTTTGAAGCTTCAAGTTCTGTTGATAATTAACTTAAATATTCTTGCAAGTTTTATATGTTTCTATGTTGACATTTCTTGTTATTGTGAGATTCCACTGTTATTTCAGCCTAAGCTTTCTATATATTGTGATTTCTTCATGAAATTCGTTTTGGGCATGTCTATTTTGATGACTCGACTGTTTAATTTGTTTGTTTCTTTGTTGCCTTGTTATTTTGATGTGTATTTAAAGGGTATGTGTAATCTTATATCTTAGTGTTAACCCCTGTCAGTTTTCTATGGTACTATTACAATTGAATTCTGAGTTAGCCATGCTTGTAATGTGTTTACTGTGGTCCTATCTGTATTGTTTTATGCAACTTTCAGTTTACTTAATTCATAGTTTGTTTCCTTGTTCGAATATGTTCGATTGTGTTTGATTTCCTTATGTTATAAATTATATGAAGCAATGTATACATTGCATTTCATGTTATAATTGGCTTGATGAAGAGTTCTGATTTCATCAAAATTGGTGTTGTATTAGTGCTCCATTGATTCATTTCCTTATATTATAAATCGTATGAATCAATTTATACTTTGCATTACATGTTCTAATTGGCTTGATTAAGAGTTCTGATTTCATCAAGATTGGTATTCTATTACCGCTCTGTTGATTCAGTTACCTCGGTTGGTACTCTCAATTGGCCTTAGGATAACTGTTGTTTTATCTAACTTGTAATCCATGTATCCCATCTTATCAGAGAACTGTTGCTTGTTTGTCTGGCTTGTTATTGTTATCTGTTGAGACTTTCCCTGTCAAGAAGAGTTCTTTGTTTTATTTTCACAACATGTAAAGATCAAGCAACATTTTAGTAGTCAAGTAATCACAGTCAGTTTTGTTTATGACTAATAATTTTCTCTAATGTCTTGTTTGTGATTCATTTGACTGCCATTTGGAATTAGCTCTAATAGGGGATTGGTGTAGCATCATTGAAGAACTACCTTAGTAGATGATTATTTAGTTTTTCTAGTAAAAATTGATTCTTTTACCCAAATTATTGTTCTGCATATTCTCACTTGTGAAGAACTATGTTCTTAATGTCTACACATTTTTGTTCTTCTCTCTTGCAGGAAGAGGCAACAGCAATTAAATCTGCCAGCAAGTCCTGGTACAAGACTATGATTTCAGACAGCGACTACACCGAGTTTGAGAACTTCACGAAGTGGTTGGGCGTTTCTCAGTAATCTTATATTGGGAGTTTTTAGATCATTTTATTTAAACTTGTTTTTAATTGTGGTTTTGTTTGAACTTGAAAGACATGGATGGGGTTTCAAGGGATTGGAATGCTTGCAATAATTTTCTTGAATCGAGTTTAGCATTCCTGTCCTTTGTTTTAGTGACTGAGTCTCCTTTTAGTTTGGAAAATTTTGTATTAGACCATATTTACTCTTTGTGTGATCGACAAATGCATCTACCATATATTCATTAGCTATCTACTCTCTTTTATTTATCGTATGTCATTTATTTTGTTGTGGATAATCAAATTGATGGATTTTAAATATTTAGTATAATTATATTATTCATATTTTTTTCAAATTTTTTGTATTTAAGTTGATTTTGTTAATAAAATGTTTATAAAGCTTGAAGGTTGCCTATACTTATCTTGCTATTTTCGTATTATGGTTAGAAGATGAATGTGGATCGTGTACTTTATCATGAGAAATGTGACCACTCTATTTGATTTTCAGCTGATTATTGCATTTAGAAAAAAAAAATCGAAAGTTAAATTATGAACTTTATTAAGGCAGGTTATTCACACTAACAAAATAGTAAATGTACTATCTCAAAAAAAATATCTATTTTTTTTGAATGTGCATAAAATTTTTAAAAAATTCTTTTGAATTTTTTTTTTAAATTTTCACTATGTTTATAAAAAGTTGAAAATTTGATTTTTTTTTTGAAAAAGAATTCTGAATAAAAGTAGTGTATGTGTATTTACCATTTTGATTAGTGATAATAATATGGGCTTTTTATTAGTATGAAATAGTTGTAAATAATTAAAATTAATTGTCGAAAATTTCCATTTAGCAACATATGTGGCAGCAGTGCCAGCTTTACAAATGTTATTGGGGATTTTCATCATATGAGATAAACATGAATTGATACTTTTTTCTATTGATTAAAGAAAATTATGATACTTTTCTCTATTGATTTAAGAAAATTATGATACTTTTCTCTATTGATTGAAGAAAATTATATTTTGTGCCAACGTTAAATCACATCATACAAATCTTATATTTAAAGAGACATACATGTATCATGATATTCTGTTGGAAAGGTTAAATGTGAACTAAACTAAAAAATCTTGTTCAGTAATCGAAGAGAATATTGGAGCTTCGAAAATCTCAGAAATGACCACCTCTTTTATTTACACTAGAACTTCTATTTCTAGGCCATTAAATTCACTAAAATCAACACAAGTTTATGTCAGCATTAGAAACTAATAAATTTAATAACTTTGTATATTAAGAGTAATTTGCTTTAATGAATAAAATTGATAAATAATTATCCATTTTTCATTGGACAACAATTGGTCGAATTCATTTTCACATAACAATACATGATGAATTTTTATTACAAATCAGTATCACATGAATCAGTAGGATAAAGATATCAAACACTCCTAATTCAACAAAGTCGTAAATCAATTGGTCATCTCTACTCGAGATCATAGTTATCCAGAAACTACAACACTCTTATCATAAAACTAATTACAACAAGATGAAATATACATACAATTTGACGAACTATAATTACTGCTAATAACATGTATGAGATGCAAACTAATATTGGTGATGCTCTGCCCATCTTAAAACATCATATTTTCAAACAAGTGTGGATCATACCTTTGATATCAAAAGACAAGGATATGTTAGATAACACCAAATACAATTCATATCCAAACCACCACCAATATTATCATCCAATACTATTGAAGAACCATGACATAAAAATATGAGACGATCACATTGACACTACTTACACATTTTCAGCAACGAAGAAGAAATACAAATTGCATAACACTAAAATAAAGATTTTTCATACAATAAAAGATTTCAAAATGAATATGAATCACAAACCTATCAAGAATCAAAAGTAGCACTAAACCTTCAGTAAGTCTCACATTTCCAGCAATGAAGAAGAAACACAAATTGCAGAACACTAAAATAAAGATCTTCCATACAATAACAAATTCCAAAATGAACATGAATCACAAACCTATCAAGAATCAAAAGTAGCACTAAACCTTTACTAAGTCTCACATTTCCAGCAATGAAGAAGAAACACAAATTGCAGAGTACTAAAATAAAGATCTTCCATACAATAACAAATTCCAAAATGAACATTAATCACAAACCTATCAAGAATCAAAAGTAGCACTAAACCTTCACTAAGTCTCAGTCTTGTTCTTGTTCTTGTTCTTCTTCTTATTCTTCTTTTTCTCCTTGTCTTTCCTCTCATCTAATTTCTTCTGCACTCGCTCCTGATTCAACATAAATGTAATTAAAATACATCTCATAAAACATAAATTATCATAATTAAGTTATACATTCTCTAACCATGTTTTAAGAGAAGGACCAAGCAAGCTCTGGGAGGGAGATATATGGTTTCATATATTGAATACAAGATTAATCTACATTTCAAAAAATCACCATATAAAGAGCACATATAGAATACTCACAAGGTCAACGACCACGCAGTGTACCAACTCCGCAACCATGGAAAATTTTTCATTCTTCATAATATAATCTTGAGTAAACAAGATCTCAGCTTCGAAACAAAAATTTTCTCCTCCATAATTTTTCTTCTCCTGGAATAAAGTGATGGTAATGCAACGAGTAGTCGGATCTTCCCAATCTTCGCCATAACAGTCAGGTTCAGGTCTACAAAGCATCCCAGCCGTGATATAGCAGAAATAATCATTCCCTAGATGACGCAGGAAGTGGCACGCAGGGTAAAGGTAATTCCGGTAGAAAAGGTCAATCACCCAATCAGCCCAATTTTCCCCACTAGCATGTCTCTACCTGGGATTGACATAAGGACCAATCCATCAACAGGGTCACTACCATACAAGCTTTTTTCATCCTCAATACTTACACAGTCAGATTTTGATTTTATAGGCACTATACATACGGAGGGCAGCCTACTAACGTAGGGAAGCCCATAAAGACAGTCAGTGTCAGGACCTTCCTGAAATGTATGTCTGGTTGGACTCCAAAAGGTATCGCATGTCCACTTGTCTTCCCGGAGATGATACACGAAAGTAACTAATTCAGGGGCACTAGAGAAGTTAGAGGAGCTCAATCCTAGGAGCACAACTTGTTGCCGTTTGGGCAAGACGTTGCATCCTCTCCATGTTACGCGTTTAGGAAAAATGCGGTTTAACCAATCTTTGTCTGTACCAACTGGGGGAAGGTTGTCGAGAGCTCGCCACTTGCCTATGTTGGGGTCGAAACACTCAAACAACGGGGATTGTTGGCCCGAGGGGATGTCAGGAATGCTGGCCAAGGCGTACAACTTGCCATTGCCTGCAAAAACTAGGCAGGGATTCGGCTTTCCTGCATTGAGACGGGCGTCCATCTTCTTGAAGTCGGTTGTCAGCATGTCGAAGACGTAAACATCTCGAGGAAAATCTTTACGCTGGTAAGGCCCATCCTCATCTTTTTCAAATATGGTTCTCGTTCCGCCTAGAAAGTACAGCTTTGAACCCAGACGTGCACATCTCATCCCTTTTGTGACGTGATTCTCACCGCGCGGGATCTCCAAAATTGGAAACAGATTCACCGGAGAAGAAGTAGTACTTGTTGTTCCAGTTCCAGTTCCAGCAGCGAGGTTGAGGTCAATTTTGAATAGAGCATGAGAATATTTTGAATATCCATGGTGCTCAAAAAACAGGTACAATGTCTTTGAATTCATTTGTTACGGATGACTGTTTGCAAATTATAAATAAATTATTATGATTACAAAGAATTAATGAAAATTATATTTAGAAATTAAAAATTAAAAATAAATTTTCTTGAAACAATTGAAGAACATGACTAGGGATATATATATTCACCTGCGACAGGACGAGTTCTCTGAATTTTGATTGGCTTCTTCAGGATCAGCACACCATCAATTCTCTCTCATGAATTTAGAGACTTCTCATACCAAAGTGTATCATTAATCAATTAGCATAAATAGGAAAAGCCATATTTTCGATTCGAATTTGGTAGATGGCTTGGGAAATTGCATACGGCAAGAACATAACTTCTGGAATAGTAATTTGGGCCATAATTAGGGGGCCGAAAGAAACCGATGTGCACAATTAATAGTATTTGGGCCTCTAAAAAAATATAGGGCAAGGTTATATGCACTCACAAAAGTTTAAAATACACACATTTAAATAAGTATTTTTAAAGTCAATTTGTTAAAAGTGACGTGTAACAGCAGGTCACATGACCAAAAAAAGTCAATTTTTTTTAAGTTATAGGGTTAAATTTATAAGTCAAAAGAGAGAGGACGAAAATCAAAATCAATCAAACTTCAAGAATAAAAAAGTGCATTTTCTCATAATTTTATGTGTAATAATATATAAAATGATACACCTTTGTCCCACATGAATTTGCACATTTTCCTTATTTGGACGTCTCGTACAAATTTGCACACTATCAAAAAAGAAAATATTGATTTACGTGCACACTCACAAGTATATACACATATTTACCCATATGTCACTACTTTATATATAAAACACATTTTTCTTAAAAAATGTTCCGTCCCGTAGGGTGCAAATTCCTATGAGACAGAGGGAGTAAAATATACCTCTGATGCCTTAAAAATAAATGTGATACACCCACTATCTTTTTTAATCAACCGTTTGAACCCAATTGCGGAAACAATTAATAACTTTGATTCATAGAAACTAAGGAATCTACTATAATTCAGCTATTTGAGAATTATGATTTTCATTTCGTATCCATTCCATTCATATATCATTTGCATTCCTTACAATTATATCAAACGTCCCGTTAGTGTGGTGAATACAGGAATAAATCCTTAAAACAATTAATGTTTCCTACAAAGCAATATTGATCATACGTCTATATCAAAATTAATACTGCTGTTTTATTCGAGAATCTTTTTAATTTGGTCTTTTCTAATGCAGGTCCAGATGGTCTTTTTGAGGTTTAATTAAGCATCTTCCAGGCCATCCAACATGAAGTTTTTTTTGCAATAAAGAATGTTGCAGCCATTTCTTCTAAGATCGAATTTGAACTTTGTGCTATTTGAATGTCCTAAAATTTGATATTATATGTTGTGTTGACATACATCTTGATGTGTAGTGTTAGTTCATATACAATATGATTTTAGTTCATTCAATATGACATACTACATGTGGTGTTAATTTATATGTAGTGTGGTGTTAGTTCATATATATTGTCGTGTTAGTTCATATACAGTATTTTATGTCATTTATCTCTAAAATAATTAAATCTTAAAATGCTTAGAATAAATTGTTGTTCACCATAAAATTTATTGTGTGTATTGTTCACATAATACTTTGTCCATAGTTAAATATTCAACATCCCTGTGAATTTAAAAGAATTGGTCTCTCTGTGCACCTATTACCAAGGTTCTAAAAAATGGTGAAGTCGGCCGACCCGTCTCGCCCCAAATCGCCGGAAAAAAACGTCGGGAATTGTAATCGGCGTCTAAAAGGCCGACTTCCAACAAGTCACCGACTTATATGCTATTTCTTTTTTAAGTAGACTGCTGCTCGTTTCTTGGATCAGCGGAAGGGGTATATTCTCTTCACATGAAAAAGAATCTAATCCTCAAGACATTGAGAACATACCCTTTAATTGTTTAGTGCTTGATAAAATGGTGGTTTTAAAATAAACACTTCTTCCTTTTTTTTAACAAGCCAAAGATACAACTGTTATAGTACCATCAAATTTAAAATAATTGTAGTGGCTTTGGGCTTGGAAAAAAATTGCTTCTAAATAATTGAACGAGTAGCAAAAGGGCCCGACTATATACCATCTAATTTTATAAGATACACCTACATAAAGTATTAAAAATTTATTTTATTTATTTTTATTAAAAAAATAATTAATATATCAAATATCTAATTTACCAATTTTTATAAAATAAATTTTAAATTAAACATACATTAATTTTAATACATTCATAAAAAATAATTGTTAAATACATTTTTTTCTTTATTTGCCGCCACCGCCTTCCATTAATTCATTATTCAACATTACAGAAAAAAACTAAAATATTAGTAGGGACTATAAAATTATTGCAGTGACTTAGAGGTTAATCCGCATAATTTAGGGAAATTGTTGTACTATTGGGAAATGGAAGAAGAGAAGAAGGTGGAGTTGATGGGTAGAAAGAGATATCTTAAAATAATTTTTTTTATAAAAATATTAGGAAAATAGGTGTATCTTATAATAGTGGAGGGGTATATAGTTGAAACCCAAGCAAAATTATAGTTGAGCCCAAATAATAATTCAACAATTTAATTCATTAGCCCAAATTAATTTTTTTAATAAAATATCAATACAAATAATAATTTCATAATTAAGCTCAATAAATTTAATTTAGTGTAAATAATTGCATGAAATCCTATAAAATAGACAATTAAAATACATTAATTTATGCAATATATATTACAAATTTATTATACTTGCCGTTTCGATGTTTTCTCAACTAGTCGCTAGACCCTAATGGTCCGACCGACCAGCGACTTTTAGAACACTAATATTAACAAGAAAAATAAACAAGCAATTTAAGAACAACATAATACTTCACAGATATATTTAACAAAAAAAAAAACCAAGAGAAAAATAAAAACACACTACAAACAAAATATAGAAAAAAATGAAATACTTAAAAAATAAACACATTAAAAGTCGATGTAATTTGTTTATTTTTACTATAATCTCTTTATTTATTGTTTTTCTCAATAAAGGAGTTAGACACTTTTTGCTTTGTAATTGTTTCATTGACCCTTCTACAGTTCAATGATTAGTATACTTGGCCTGGCCCATTACTTCAGCCCTTGTCCTAACACAAGCCATGCATGTCAATAAAGTATAAGTGTGACATAAAAAATAAATTATTTAATGTACAATGAATGCTTTATAAATAAGAAAATAAATTTCAAAATTAATATAAAAATTAAAAAATGTACAATGAATGCTTTATAAATAAGAAAATAAATTTCAAAATTAATATAAAAATTAAAAAA
>JAPKLY010000164.1:60489-104292 GCA_026898435.1 Prunella vulgaris | reverse complement strand
TTATAAATAAGAAAATAAATTTCAAAATTAATATAAAAATTAAAAAAAAGTAATTAATTTGTGCACTTGATACACGGTGCACTCATTCAACAAGTGAGATTGTTTATACTAAAAAG
Source organism: Prunella vulgaris (assembly GCA_026898435.1). Lineage (NCBI taxonomy): Eukaryota > Viridiplantae > Streptophyta > Magnoliopsida > Lamiales > Lamiaceae > Prunella > Prunella vulgaris. Next base: position 104,176 of record JAPKLY010000164.1, on the reverse strand, counting down.
TTATAAATTAATTATACTGAAAACCGATAATAGGCAAAATTTTACTAATGTAATTAGTCTACATTTATTAGTGTACTGCACTTTTGAATGAGTCATAATGAAGCATAGTTAGTAACAAGGTTAATATCAAATTGACAATGCGTAAATTTTAAATTTTTTAGGGTGATTTACATATCGATTCAAAAAAATAACTATATTTATAAATTAGTTCACAATATTTATACAAAAATATAATGTTTTCTGCACAGAAATATATTTTTTTCTGCACAGAACAAATTTATAATTATTATCAATTTTGTGAACCATTTTGTAAATTTTTTAATTTTTTTATGAAGAATGTGTTTTTTAGATTAGGTTAATTTAATGCAAAGTAATTCCGATTGTTTACAAGTTAAATAAAATATTTATATTCGTGTGCAAATTAAATATTCATACAATTGATGAGGCTCAAAATTGTACAAAATATTTTATATTTTGTGCAAAAAATAATAATTTATACATGTGCGCAAATTTATTAAATCCAAAAATTAAAATAATGGCCTCGAAAATAAAGAAGGGCCAGAATATAAAAATCTAAATGAAAAAAAATACAAGTGGAGATATATTCGACATTTCAATTTTATCTTGAAACCCATTTGCAAATTTACTTTTCTCTTTTTGAACTAATTTTAAAATAGAACTCCCATTTTGATCATCTCTATAACTTTCCTTGGATTGTGTTTGTTTTGAGAGAGTAGGCCAGAGATTTTAAAATAGAGAAATTTTGAGTAAAGCATGAACGATAAATATATGTATTTATTTTTAGATTTGAATAGGGCGAGATTTAACTTTATGTTAAATTAATATTTATATTAGATTTTATAGGTATTTGTAGGATAGTTAAATGCAAGTGTGTATTGAATATGAAATCTAAAAATTAGATTCTAAATCTCAAACTCGTATTAGACGGGAGCGCAAAATCCTAAATAAATCTGTGCTAAAGTAAACCCAAAACAAACACAAGATAGTTTATTTGGAAAATAATCACAGGTTGTTATAAAAACAATGCAATTTTTTCAAATAGGTACAAAAATTTTGCATAAAAGTTTGGTATTATGTGAAAATAGTTCATTATAATTTATAAGCTTATCATGCAATTATTTTAATGTATCAAATATCTGGTCAAATGTATCAAAATATTCATCAGGTGTACCAAAAGTTGAAGTCAACATATAGATTTTATTGATATCAACTTTTGATACACCTGATGAGATTTTTGATACACCTGATTAAATGTTTGATACTTTAAAACTTGTTTATGATAATCTTATCATAAAAAAACAAAAAACTATTTTCTTACAATACTTTGCATTTGCATAATAATATAAACATAACTTGAATAATAGAGTTATTTTGCTGTATATTGTATATATTTGAAAATAGTGCATTATTTTTGTATCAATACCTATCTGGCTCGTTATTTGGTTCTACGAGGCAAGGGGCAAAAAGGACATTTGAATGAATTTCAATCTGGCAATGTAGGCCTATACTAGGTCTCAATTATAAATGGCAAAAATTAAATTTCAAGCATTACTTTTCATTTTTAGCCATGCCAAACTTCCATCTAAAATCAAACCCCAATTCCTAGTCTACCCCTCAACAATAGCAACTAGGGCCACTTGTGCCCTCTACTAACCATCATACCTCTTTATTCTTTTTATCATATTATTATAATTAAATAAAAATAAAAATAAGTGTAGTGCTTTTCAAGTATTCTATCAAATTAATGTAATTCCTCCTAACAATATTATTTAGTTCTCAATATAGTATTATATTGGATACAGCAAGAATGATGACTATTCACACATATTAAAATAAGTTAATTTTGTCTTTACTCACATATTGTCCGAAAACTTTCATGGGAAAACTACAAAATGATTCACAAAATTAACATGAATTATAAATTGGTTCTGTGTAAAAAAAAAAAAAAAAAGCTTCTGTGTAGAAAAAAAAAGTTTATGTGCAAATTTTGTGAACCTATTTATAAATATAGTGATTTTTTTAAACCTATATATAAATCACCCAACTTTGATGACTCATCTTTATACTATTCTATGTTATATAAAATGATCAATAAATTTATTACCTTTAAAATATGTTTTCAATTTTTTTAGTATTTTGTTATTCAAAAGAATTAGTAAGTATCTTTAAAAAAAATTATTTGTTTTATGTATTATAATATATATAATATTGGTATGAAATTTTATAGATTAAGATAGCGTGTATTACTAAACATGCTTGAACATAAATAGTCAATCAAGATCTACAATAATTAATTAAAATTAGAGAAACTTAATTCATAATAATGAAACATACTTAAATCTATGTATCAATTTAAGTCAAAATTGGGATGATAATTTCCTTCAACAACCAATATCACGCTTTTCTTTTCATTGTTTTGTGGAGAGAATACGAAATATGTTTATCATTTATTTTTAAATGAGTTCCTTAATGAATTAAAAATACATAATGGTATCTATATATAAAATTCATGATTATTCAATACTCATATAAGTACATAACTTAAATCTTAGTTGATCACTTTAATTGGATCTTTTAAAGACAGATTTACACATTTATTTTGACACGGAACAGAATAAATTAAATATTTTGATAAATATAACTTAATACACAAATTATCAAGATTGTAGAAGTCGGAAATCGATAATCGGTAATCGGATGCTTTTTGACCGTCTAGTCGCCACCTAATTTTTTTTTTCAAAAAATATAAAAAATACAAAATTTAGGCCGCCTAGAGACCGCTTAAGCCCGAAAAAACCTAGAATTGCCGATTTTGCAGAAATCGGGTCGACAAAAGGTTGTGTATGCCAATTTCTGCATAGTGCAAATTATTAAATGAGTCGATATCACTAATCACATTCCATAACATAGATATACATGATAATTGTCCCAATTCTCATAAAATGTATTAATATTGAAACATGAATGATGAATTTAAATTGAATTTTCATCTCAAAAAAATTTTAATGCATAAAACGATGTATTGGAAGAGGAATTTATGGAATTATGCCCAACGGAAGAGCTATCTATAAAAACATATTTTTACATAAGGTCTTGCATAAATAAGTTTCACAACATAATTTATTACCGTATGTATATTTAAATAATATTTAATTTCTTTTTAAAATATATTATCTTTAATTAAAATTTTTGATTATTTATTTCCACATGATCCACTCATAATTCAAATATTTATGTTTCTAATTCAATGTTTTTATTTTGACAAAAAACTGTAATAACTCTCAAATGAAATTAGTTGCACACTTAATTATGTATAATATTTTAAAAAATATTTTTTAAATAAAAATAATAATAAATATATATGTTTTTATGAATATACATATAAATTAATTTTTTAATTTAAATATTAGAACATCTAAAGAAAACAAATTTACAAGTAATTTCGAAACAAAAAATTGAAGTACAAGGCAATTTTATAATACTGATATCGAGTAAGTCTTTTGTGTACCGTATAACTCAAGTATATTTTTATAAAGTTACACTTATTATTACGAAAAAGTCGCATATGTTATTATTGAAAAACTACTTCTAAAAAAATATTTTTAATTATAACATATACTTGAATTATACATCATAAATGGTGTTTACGAGATCAAGGCTTATAAAAACTTGGGTGATTACATATAGGTTCAAAAAATTCATTATATTTATAAATAGGTTTATAATATTTGCATCGAAACATATTTTTTTTCTGCACAGAAGCACTTTTTTTTGCACAGCACCTATTTGTAAATATAATAATTTTTTTAAACCTATATATAAATTATCCTAAAAATTTTATCAGAGACTCGTCTCATATACTCCGTATGCCACAGAAATTTGCACATTTTTTTTATTTGAATGTTCCACATAAATTTATACATTATTTAAAAAGAGAATATTAATTTATATACATATGTATTTATATATTATTATTTTATATATATAATATATATTTTTTAAATATGTCATTTTATAATGTGCAAATTTCTGTTTGTAAATGCAGATTTAGTTTGCTGGCAGTCTCCACTCTGATATTTCCTGCTTGGCTCGTACTATACTAAAATAACCGTAAATATAAATATATATATCTATTTTCTTTTCGTTGAAATCTCATCTTTCATATATTCTCTCTGTGACTGCAATTTATATAGCCGGCCTTCATTCATCTCTCTCCACCTTTAAACTCCGCTTAGAGAGAGAGAGAGAGTGAATGAGAGAGAGAAAGCGAAAACAGGAAAGCAGTACCAGATTCTCATCAGTTACCCTTTTTGCGTACAAAAACCTGTAGATACAGTCTTTCCTGTATCTATTTGTATCTGCCGATGAAATAGAGTGCAAGTATTCCTTTCTTCTTCGCCATTCTCCTCACGCATGCATTTTTTGCCGCATTTATTGCTGTGTACCGGAGAAACTTGGTAGATTGAAGTAAAGTGATGTTCGACCTCAATTTCACTGTTGGTCCTTTCGCACCGGCCGTCGATCCAGTTGAAACGGAGTCAGATAAGCATATTGTACTGTCCTGCGATCAAATGGAATATTCCGGCAGCTCTAATTCATCTGTCGTCAATGTGGACACTTCGAGCGCGGCCGGCGATGAGAACTCGTGCTCCGATCATTTCATCGGTTTCGATATATGGAAGAGCAACGGCGAGTATGAGGAAAGTGACAAATCGAACGGCGGTTACGTGATGAAGGATTTTTTTCCGACTAGTGGCGCCGCGCCGCCGGTGCAGTTCCTGGATCTCTCGGAGAATCGAGGTGAGCTAATGGAGCAGAGGTTTCAGCAGCCGCAGAGGAATCAGCTGATGAAGAAGAGTCGGAGGGGACCGAGGTCCCGCAGCTCTCAGTATCGTGGTGTCACATTCTATCGCCGGACCGGACGTTGGGAATCTCACATTTGGTATGTTAATTCAGGAGTATTGTGTCACTAGTAGCATATTATTTTGACAGTTTTTATATTGGGGAAATCTAAAATGTTCAACACTGATTCTCTTATGGATTGGTTAGTATTTAAACAAATCAATTGAATCAAACACTGCCGAGTTTTCTACGAGAAAAGTCAAGCGATTAGACGAATTTGAAGGGTTTGAAATTAGAATTCAGAAATTAGGAAACGGCTCTGAATGTTGTACATTTTCTGCGTTTGAGAATCCACTCTACATTTGTATATCTATGATCGATTAGTCTACTGTTAAGTTCATAATTTTGATGAATGTTTCTAGTAAGGATTTGTAAAAACTGGATGCTGAAAGTGTTCATATCTTGTTGTTGATTTGTGAACTTGGAAATTTTTTTATAGAGTAATGTAACTGTCCTATGTGATTGTGCAGGGACTGTGGTAAACAAGTTTATTTGGGTAAGCAGCTCTAAGTTATATTCTACTTTTCATTATTGAGATATTACTTAACGTCTACTGGTATTTTGGGATTTAACTTTGAAATGGACTTGAATTTCTAGGGGGTTTTGACACCGCACATGCTGCAGCTAGGTAAGATAAATTTAATTGTTCTTGATTGACAATAATTTTGAGGTAGAAGGCTTCTTGGTTACTTAAATTTTTTGAATGCTTGGGTTCTATCACTAGGGCATACGACCGAGCTGCAATTAAATTTCGTGGACTTGATGCCGACATCAATTTCAATGTCAGCGATTATGATGATATTAAGCAGGTTGGGTGTGTATACTATGCATCTGCATCGATAGTTTCTCTTTTTTAACCTCCTATAGTGTTATTGAGGCTGAGCCTCTGTCTTTGTTTACTTAACAGATGAAGAACTTAACCAAGGAAGAATTTGTGCAAATACTGCGTCGCCAGAGTACAGGATTCTCGAGAGGAAGTTCAAGGTATAGGGGAGTGACACTGCACAAATGTGGACGATGGGAAGCTCGGATGGGACAGTTTCTTGGCAAGAAGTAAGATGTCATTAAAACCCCTGACATTTCCTTTTCTGAAAGATTGTTCAATAGCAATGTAGCTCTAGAATTGTGAGCAAGAATGTTCTTCATCATTGGCAATGTTTGCTTGCAGGTATATATATCTTGGGTTGTTTGACACAGAGATAGAAGCTGCAAGGTCAACATTGATGAAATCCTCTGATCTTTAGTTATGGCAATATGCTGAGGCAATTTTGATAAATTTCAGTTGATGTTGGTTAGGGCATACGACAAGGCTGCTATCAAGTGCAATGGAAGAGAAGCGGTGACCAATTTTGAGGCGGGCACCTACACCGAGGAATTGAGCTCTGAGGCAGATATTGGAGGTAAAAAAATTGTTGAGCAAAGCGTACTGTTTCCTCGTTGAAGGTCCTTTTCTTGTTGTATTTCTTAATCTTGGCAATTGATTTAATTAATTTTCTTCTGCCTTCGCTGATATTCTTTTAGCTGGTGAGCACCATGAACTAGATCTGAACTTGGGCATTGCTCCCCCTCATAGAGCCAGCAGTCAAACTCAAGACATGGAAACGGCAAGCTATCAGGTCTACTATGGTGCAACCAACCTGTCTGAACACTGTGCAAAGGTTCACTGGACTTTAAGAATATATGATAATCTATTTGCTGTGCTTTCTAGATGCATATTTTCAGATGTTATTCTCATAAAATATTATAACTCGCCCAGGACGGTTACTAAGTTTTCATTTTGTTGGCAGGGCTCAACTTCAGCCTCTGCGGTAGCTCAGTTGTCTCGTGGACAAGGAAATGTCTATGAACGCCCTCTAATCTGGAATGGGGTGGATTCCTGTTTTAGTCCCGTTTATAGGGTATTTAATTTGATGCCATATTGATGATCTTATATTCTTTTTGTTACTGATTAAATCATTCCTATTATAAATTGTGATTTATTTTGCAGGGATCAACAATGGAGGAGGTTATGGAAGTTGACTCTTCAGCAAATTGGACATGGGATTCCCCGAACCAATTCGTGGATCGTCAACCGCTACCTCTCTTCTCTACTGCAGCATCATCAGGATTCGCTACTTCATCTGCCACTATCCATCAGCCCCCTTTCACCACAAGACCACAAAACTACTATCTAGCCCCCGTCACCAATTTGAACAACAGGTCTCCTTATTGCTGGGGTTGATGGCTAAGCAACACCAGATTTCGTCATATTTCAAGTATGGTTAGTAACTAAATATCAAGGAAAATGATTCATGTTCATTGTTTTGATGTGCGAGTATGTCGAACACGCATCTTGCATTCGTGCTACTTCTATTCTATGTTTTTCTGCTGATATGTTATGGATGGAGAATGATATTGTCCTAAACTTTATGATTTAAAAACAAAACATATCCAAATGTTTTCTTCTTCAATACTCTCTCATTTCCGAGATTACTTGCACACTTAGTTGTGCCACATAATTTTTTAGAAAAATGTCTTTTTTGAGTAGTTGTAACATATGGGTAAATAAGTGGTACATTCATAATATTTTTCTTTTTCGAGTGAACAAATAATTTTAAGACACACGAATAAGACAAGTGTGTGAATAATTACGGTTAAGTTGAAATATTCCCTCCGTTCTACTATATGTTGCTCATTTTGTCATTTTCGTCCGTCCCAATATATATTTTCCATTTGCTTTTTACTTTTTTTTGAAAACTATTATTCACTTTTTTATTATTATTTTCATTACTTTTTACGACATTTCTATTATTTTTTCATTTTTTTTATCATATCATTTATATTTTTTTTTTACTCTACCTATTCTTTAATTATTCAGATAGTTAGGTACCTTGAATAAATGCTTACCTGTTTGTTGTACTAGAGTCAGGAGAGGATATAATATATAAATCATGGAGTGGGGTTGGGGATAGTAGGGTTCCTGAAACATACTGTTTTTACATGAAAAATTGAAAGGGCATCCTAGTACTAGTGCTGATGTTTTTTTGTCCTCCAACATGATGCCATCAGTGTGGTGTTGTGGACCTATCCATCAATCCATGGATATTTAATTATTAAATTAATTATTGTTGAGTAAATTTTTGTATATCCCTCTATGGATTTCAATTCTTGACTACTGTGTGTGAGGGGACTTGGTTTGATGGATGTGTCTTGCAGATTGTCTGTGTTTTGCCTTCAATTTTGTAGAGATATCCTATGGTTTTTATCCAAATTATTATATATTTATAAATTAAGGAGGAAGAAGAAGAAGATGGAGGCCTATTTCTAATCTGAATCAAAAGTATTACTCCCTCCGTCTCTAAGTAAATTTTCTATTTTACTATTTTATTCCGTATTTTCTATAAACTTTTTATTCTTATTTTCATTATCTTTTGCATTTTTTTGTTTTCATTTTTTTAATCACACTGTTTATATTATAACTATTATTTAAACACATGTTTTAATCGTGTGCTAAAAAACCACGAGAAAATTATATCAGAACGGATGTAGTAATTGAATATCTATTCACTCCGTCTAACTTTATACTTCCTCAATCTCGGTATAAATGTTGCTCTTACTTTTGGGCATAAATATTAAGAAAAGTATAAAATGTACTCTCTCCATTCCAGAAAATATTGCGGTGTCTTTTGGGCACGCGGTTTAAGAAAAATGTATAATAAATATATTTTTATGAATATTATATGTGTGTTGTGAGAGTAAAGTTTAATAAATAATTTCTATTTTTAGCATGCAAACTTTTTGTGGGATAGACCAAAATAGAAAGAACAACACTTGTGTAGAAATTTCTACCTTAGAAATTACTAAATATAGATAGTTATTAAAAATATAACACGCGCACGTCAACCTCCAGCATACTAAACTCCCTCTCCCACCCATATGCCTACTTCCAGGCCCCACCCACCCCCACCCCCACCCCTACACGCGCGCGCACACCATGCACCCATTCGTAATAACAACCCCAAAAATCCACTTCGCCATTTTTTTAAAATTTATTTTAGTTTTTTATTTTTTTAAATTATTATATTGATTAAAAATATTTATTTAATATTATATTATAAATAAATATTTATACATATAGTAAAACATATTTAATTTTACAGTAACACATATTTGTTCTAATAGTAACACGTATTTGTCTCTCAATTTGTGTTACTATATAGATAAATGTGTGTTACTATATAGTCAAATGTGTGTTACTATAAGAACAAAATATATTTTTATGAGAATTAATATGTGTTTCTTAATTTATTCACCATCCCTTTAAGGTATATTGTTTCATGTAATACATATGTTATTATATGGAAAAATAATTATTTCTATAAAAATAAATAAATATTTGTGAATAATTAGTATTTGTTCTTTTAGTAACACACATTTTGTTCTTGCATTATGTAGAAAATTATTTATTCTATAAAAACAAACAAATGTATGTAAAATAACAAAATTTTATAAGATAGTAACACAAATTTGTTCTACTAGTAACACATATTAGTCTCCCAGTTTGTGTTACTTTATGGGCAATGAGTGTTACTATATGGATAAAATATATTTTTATGAGAATAAATAACTGCTTCTTAATTTATTAATTATTCCTTTAAATCTAGGTATATTGTTTCATGTAATACATATGTTATTATATGAAAAAAATAATTATTTCTATAAAAATAAATAAATATTTGTGAATAAATAATATTTGTTGTTATACTAACACACATTTTGCTCTTGTATTATGTGAAAAATTATTTATTATATAAAAAAAATGAATATATGTAAAATAACAACATTTTATAAAATAATAACACACATTTACTCTAAAAGTAACACATATTTGCTCCCCACTTTGTGTTACTATATGAGCAAATGTGTGTTACTATATGGACAAATGTATGTTATTGTAAGGACAAAATATATTTTTATAAGAATAAACATGTGTTTTTAATTTAATCATTATTCCTTTAAATTTAGGTATATTGATTCATGTAATAACACACTTTTTATTATTTTATGTGTTATTATTTGAAAAATGATTATTTTTATAAAAATAAATAAATATTTATGAAAAAACTAATATTTTTTCTTATATTAATACACATTTCTCTTATATTCTATGAAAAAAATATTTATGTTATACAAATAAATAAATTTATACTATAAATTAATACTCCCTCCGTCCCATAATTGTTTTCACACTTTCCTTTTTCGTCCGTCCCACAATTGTTTTCACATCCTATAAATGGAAACTATTACTTTAACTTTATCCTCACAATCCAACTAATCTCATTATTTTAATAATATAACTTTACACAACACTCTACTTTTCTTAAAAGTTGTGCCATCCCAGAGGTGAAAACACCTCTGGGACGGAGGGAGTAATATTTAGTCTAGAAAGTAATATATATTTTTTTATATAGTATCATCAATTTATTTATATAATTACACAAATTGAAAGCAAAATTATAAATTTATAACATATTATTTAATTTTTTTATAAACCACAAAATAAAAAAATATAAAAAACAAAAAACATGGGGTTAACCCCTGAGAGATGGTCATGCGGATATTAGTTGCTAGTTGGGGATGCGGATGTTAGTTGGCTAATTGGTGTACTCCGCACAGCGCGTGGGTTAAATTTTTTTTATAGTTTATTTTTAATAATTTGTACCTTAAAAATTTTTATATAATTTTTTGTCAAATAGAGAATATGCAATGTCTTTTTGGAAAGTAGGGAGCATACTTTTTGAAATGCAAATTGATTTGGGATTGTGAGAGTATATTTTAATAAAATTTAAAAAAAAGGATTAGTCATGTATGCACCAATTACACGGTGCAACTCAAGTTCATTTTTTAAAAGTTACACAAAATACTAATGAAAAATTACACATGTTATTAATGAAAAGTGTATCTTTTATAGTGTAACTTTTCAGTAATAATTTGTGCAATTTTTCAATTAATAAATTGTATAACCTTTTAAAAATAAACTTGAGTTGCACCGTGTAACTGGTGCACATGAAACTTACTCATAAAAAAATATCCATAAAATACAATGAACTGTACCGTTTGACCCAATTATAATAACTTTAAACACCAAGCTTCTTTATTTTTATATCTTTACCCACCAAAATTCACTCAAGCAGAATTTTGGTCTTCATGAGATGAGATTATGCGACTCGCATGCCGCACATGTAACTTTAGGACTTCTTTTTCTTTTTCTTTTCAATCTTTTAATCATTTATTTGGTGCCCAAAAGGTTAAAATGCAATTATCATGTAAAACGAAGATGAAGAATGATGTGGGTGATAGTACAATTACCTTTACCCTTTTGTCCGGAGGAAAAAAAATCTAAAACAATATTAATTAATCTAAACTAAGAAGGTGTATAGTATAATTGTAAAGAATGAAAAGAGTATTAAATTAAAGTCATAGTTCTTGTATAACAGAACTAGAACTATGATTGATTTTTTAGTTTTTGGAATCAAAGTCATAGTAGAGTCATTCCAAATACGCATTATGACTTTGATTATCATTACTCAGTTACAAAAGTTCTCAACCAAATATCATCTAAGTATCTATTTTGAAACTCTATAGAATAGTCTTTAAAATATACTCCCTCCGTTTTTCTATAAGTTGCTCATGTTGCCATTTTCGTCCGTCTTTCTATAAGTTGCTTATTGCTTTTTTACCTTTTTTGGAAACTACTATTCACTTCTTTATTATTATTTTCAATACTTTTTACACTATTTTCATTATTTTTTCACTTTTCTCCATCACATCACTCATACTTTTTCACTTTTTCTATCACATCACTTATACTTTTTCACTTTTTCCATCACATCACTTATACTTTTTCACTTTTATCTTAATTCGTGTGCCAAAAAACAACGAGCAACTTATAGAAATACGGAGGGAGTATCTTTTTTAAAGTATTAAAAAGAAAGCTTTTGTGCTGATTTAAATATAAATATTTATATATGAGACATGATTAAAATATTATATCTCGTCGCTTGCGTTTAGACACATAAGCACAATGTGTCCAATGGAGGATGATATAACAAAACCGATTATTTGTGTTTATTTATTTAATACTCGCATTTAAAAAGTACAGAAAGTATATGTAAAAGTAAAACTAATATATGTTATACGTAAGATAATCTCGTTCATGAGTATTTATTCTCGGGGCGGATCGCATATGAATCCGAGTTTATATGAACTCATATTATTATTATATATAATTATTATTGTTGTTATTTATATGTATTATCAATATTATAAAAACATGTATAATATTAACAGTAATAATATATATACATAATAGTGATAATGTAAACGAATAACAGTGATAATTGATAAACAGAATTTACCGTGAACTCAAGTTCATACAAATTTTTATCTTATTTTTGTTATTTGTACCAATCTTGTACTACCTCCATCCCCTAAAAGCTTGCGGCACTTTTGGTGGTACGATTTTTAAGAAAAAATATAATAAATCGAAAGTGTAGGATTAAGATTGTGAGGGAGAGATTTTGAGGGTAGAGATTAAAAAGAATATTTTAATTTTGAGAATATGCAAACTTTTATTGGACAAACTAAAAAGAAAAAGAAAAAGCAAATTTTTATGGGACGGATATAGTATTAATCAGAAAACACTCTACTTTAATATTTAGATTTCTCTTTATTTATAAGCATGGTTTGGATATAGAGGCAAAATTATTGTTGAGCAAGAAATTTGTTCGCAAGTACTCCCTTCATCCATGATAATTGGTCTATTTTGATTGTGCACGGTTATTAAAAAAAAGTAAATGTTGATGTGTAAAAGTGAGTGTATTAGTATAAAAATATTTAATTATTAAAAAAGTATTTGATGTGATGTGTATAAAGAAATAAAAATAAATTTTTTTTTTATTTTAAGTAAATGAACTATTTATCGTGAAGTTGACCAATTTAGGAAAAACACACACCCACTCTATACTTTGGTTCTTATTACGTAAGGTAAATAGGGGTTTATAGCCCAACAATCAATGGTTTCACCTCTTCGATCCCTATTTAACTCGACAATTTTTTTATTTTTTTAAAATCCAAATTAATTCGAGAAAAATATGGTTATATTACCAAAAATATTAAGGTCCATTCATTCATTGACTCAGTGAGTCACTGCGACATCGTACACCAAAGTCAGTGAGCCAGCAGTAAGTCCAACTCAGTTATTGAGATTTAACAATTGTACACCGTTGCAGTCTTTTTCTCATGGCATGGGGATTGTCATACTCCTAGTCTATTCTGCAAGGACCTACCCTATAATCATGTTAAATTGATTCGACAACTCTTTGACTTGTATGCTTTTCTTTTTCCTTTCAATGAAAATATGTGCTCACAATTAAAAAACATATATTCCACAACTCTTTTTCTAGATATAAATTACTCTTTGCTTTTGGATACACAGATTAAAATAAAAGTAAAAAATTATAAGTGATATGATAGAAAATGTGAAAAAAGTATAAATGATATGATTGAGAAAAGTAAAAAAGTAATAAAAATAGTGTAAAAAAATACTGAAAATAATAATAAAGAAGTGAATAGTAATTTCCTAAAAAGATAAAAAAATAAATGAGCAACATATAATGGGACGAACGAAAATGGCAAAATGAGCAACTTATAGTGGGACGGAGGGAGTATATGTGTTCACTTGTTTACACGCAATTAATGCAATTTAATGGGAGGTGTTATAGAATATTACTTTCTCTGTCCCACAGGAATTTGTACACTTTTTTTATTCAGACGTCTCACACAAATTTGTACACTACTAAAAAAATATTGATTTACGTGCACTCTCACAATCTTATATACATATTTACACATAATACCACTACTTTATATATAAAACAGATTAGTCTTGTATGCACCAGTTACACGGTGCAACTCAAGTTCATTTTTAAAAAATTAAACAGTTTATAGCTGAAAAGTTAAACAATTTATTACTGAAAAGTTAACTATGAAAGATACACTTTTCACTAATAAACTGATTAACTTTTCAGTTATAACTGTTTAACTTTTTAAAAATGAACTAGAGTTGCATCGTTTAACTGATGCACATGAGACTTACTCATATAAAACAAATGCCTCTGCTCCGCCACCCCGCCTCATGCCTGCCCCATGCCTCTGCCCCGCCACCCGCCCTGCCCCACTATGGGGCAGAATATTGTGTCTCGGTCTGTCCAATACTAAAATATAATATTTATATATAAATATATATATATATATATATATATAATTCAGATAAATAAAATCCATGTCTGTCCTGTCTTGCCTTATACATAGGGCGGAACGAGACTGATCGATACAAAACAGGTCAGAACTGAGCAGGTGTGGAGCTGGTCATTTTGCATTCCCCGCGTGGGATGGAGGGAGCACTACCCTTGACTCTCACTATTATCTTGTGAGTCATTCTTTTGAGTACAAATGCTTTTTGGGATTGATGAAGTTTTTGGCATCACTTATTTTTTCTCTTTTTCTATTAAAAAATTTTCATAGCTTCTGTGCGCACAAAATTTAGAATATAGTAGAAATGTGTAAATAATAAATATAAAAACTAAACTTACCAATTTAAGAAAAAAAATTATATTAAGGCAAATAAAAATTAAAAAAAGTTAACAGGAACAGAGAGAGAATAATATTCCCTCCGTCCCGTAGGAATTTGCACCCAACAAAATGACGCTATTTTTAAAAAAAATGTGTTTTATATATAAAGTAGTGGTATGTGGGTAAATATGTGTATGGTGTGGTGAATATGCAAGTAAATTAATATTTCTTTTTTGGATAAGTTACATATAGGATCTTTTAAGATAGTGTATTTACCTAGTGGAACACCAAAAAACCTATGTTACCAGGAGGGTCACAAATGGACCCCACCCAAACAAAAATCTGACAATCCACGTTGAAAATCTATCCCACTCTCACTGACACATCTCTCTCTCTCTCTCTCTCGATAAAAACCCCAAATTATCACATTCAGATTTCAAAATTTTTGAAAACTCATTCTTAGCGTCCCGTATCCCAAAATCTCTCTCTTTTCGCCGCTGCCTCATCGTCGGAGCGGCGCCCTCACTGATCGGAGCCGGAAACACACTGCCACACATCTCGGTGGAGATGCGGTTACAAATCTGTGGAATTCGGTGGTTGAGCGATGAAGCTTTGCAGGTTCCATAGCTATGGCTATTCCAACGATGAGCACAGGCGAACGACAGTAGATCGACGCCTCCCTCACCTATGCAAATCGACGCCTCCCTATCCTATGCAGATCGGAGAAACCCAACTGGAATCGAAGCTCGCATCCATGAATTCTGTCTTTGGTTTTTCTTTTCTTTTTTCATATTTTATTGGTACAAAGAATTCATTTCTTTCCCACAATTGTTAATAGAGTTCATTTCATTTGTGAATTTTGGCTATGACAAATCATTTCATTTTTATTTTTTTTGCAGTGCGCATTTTGATTTCTGAAAGTTTTTTGTTCATTTTTTGGTTTTATATATCTGGTATTTTTTGTTCAGTTTACTTTTGGGTTTTGTTAGGATATATGCAATCTGGATATTTTTTGGTTTCTAAAATCTGAGTTTTGTTATAATCTGGGTATTTTTTCGGGTGGGTTTTGTTATAATCTGGGTATTTTTTGGTTTCTGAAAGTTAGGATATATTTTTTGTTCTGTTTATTTTTTGCAGTGCGCATAAGGTTTGTATTACACATATCTTAGTGATATGTGTTATATATGTGTTATATATTCATCTTCAGGTTCAACTACTGTCCTGCTACCAAAATAAGTGGTCCATGCTTTGAATTTAAATCTTGAATTTTTTTGAGATTTTCTTTTTGGATATGTATTTATTTTGTTTTCAAAAAAAATTTGTATGATAAAATTGATCTATTTGAGATATTGTTACTGTAAATTTTATTTTTAGTGGAATAAAAATTATTGCCTTCTATTCAGTATTTTTAATTTATATGCAATTTTATAAATGATATTCAGAAAAGTATTAGTATATATGCAGAAAAATATTAGTATATATGTAGAAAAATATTATATATATGCTGATGGAAAAATAACTATTGAATATATGAATGTAATTTTAAAATTAGGAAAAAAAAGGAAAAATATGAAATTCTGAAAAAATAATATTAAATTTTAAAAAAAATTAAAAATATAAAATTTGAATATAATAAATTAAATAAACATGAGAAATTTTTTAATTCAAAAATTAGATTTAAAATTTGGAAATTATTGACATTCAAAAGATTTTTGGAATGCTTAATGTGGTAATTCTCAATCAATTTGGTAATTTTCAATTTGGTTAATTAAAATTTCAATCAATTTTGTTTCAAACGATAAATCATGATAAAAAGTTGGTTTCAATCAATTTGGTAATTTTAATTACTAAAAAAATGGAACAACCTAACGATTTAAATTAATTAAAAAAAGGACTAAGTAAAATAAAATTTAACAATTCAAATTAATTACTAAAAAAATGGAACAACCTAACAAAAAAAAATGGAGCAAACGAAAAAAAGAAAAATATAAATTCTGCAAAAAATTGAAAAAATTAATTTAATAATATTTGAATTCAAAATTAAAAAAAAAACAACAAGGAAAATTTAAATTAAAAAAAAAAAAAAAAGTCTTCTTGTGTCCATGTGAGGATAGAGACGTGAGGAGAGAGAAAGTGAGGAGAGAGAGAGGTGAGAGAAAAATGTGTGCATGTGATGACATCATTCCTGCACATGGGCCCCATAAAATGATTACAAAAGTGACATTTCTTGAAATAAAATGACCTTCTTGGTAACATGAGATTTTTGGTATTCCTCCTAGAGCTGTCAAAACGGGCCGGCGGGGCGGGCCTAAACCCGCAAAAGCCCGCCTTTTGGCGGTGCGGGGCGAGGCGGGCTGAAAATATGGCGGGCCGCAAAAACTCCAACCCAACCCATTTAATGGAGGGTTGCGGGCTTCAGCGGGTCATCCCATTTTTATTTTTTTTGAAAATTTTATGAACTAATACTTCAACTAAATTTATTAAATAAAATAGTGACATAATAAATGTATAACTAAAATCTTGCCACGAGAATCACAAATCTCATAAAATAAAGTTTGTTAAATATAATACAAATCTCATAAAATAAAATTCACAAAATAAATCAATAATGTTAAAGATATAAACTTAGCACAAACCATAGAGTCTCTTAAAATTTATCAATTATTACATCATAAAATCATTTTTTTTTTGTGAGAGGAGCACAATAATTTGTTATTTTGTTTGGAAAAAACTAAGAAAATGAATAATAAAAATTTTAAATTTAAAAATTAATTAAAATATCATATAATATGTATATATATTAATGTGTATATATATACATATATACTATATACACACTGGCGGGCTGGCTCGCCCCAACCCGCGGCCCGACCCGCCAAACCTGCGATCCAAATGGGCCAGCCCATCTAGGCCCGTCTCTATACGGGCTTGGAAATGTTTGGCCCAACCCTCAATTTATTATGGCGGGGCGGGCTGGCCCAACGGGCTCAACCCATTTTGACGGGTCTAATTCCTCCTTGTAAATAGGGTATTATAAATGGTCTCATTTTGTAATTAACCCTTCTTTTTTAGTAGTGTGCAAATTTGTTTGAGACGTTCAGATAAGGAAAATGTGCAAATTATTGTGGGATAAAAGAAATATCAAATACTGGCCAATACTTTTGGTAATTTGACTAAAACAATGTATTATGTTCCGCTAACAAAAAAATCATAGTATTAATTATGTTACATATACTAGTAATGCTATTGTGTCAACAAAAAAATATACTCTTTATCCCTCAAATTTATTCTTATTTGTGCTGACACAAGTTTTAAAGAAAACGAGATAAAATAGATAAAATGTGATTATTGTAGAATAATTATGGGATCCACTAAAAAATAAAGTAATTGTTTGAGAGTGTGGTAATATAAAATAATATTTTCTAAAAGAAGAATTAGAATAAAAATTTAAGACGGACAAAAATGGGAGGTGAGAATAAATTTTGAAGGATTTGGGGAATACTATTTTTATAAGAATTAGGGGTTGTTTGGTTGGAGACTTTTGTAGGTGAGTAATGGTAATCAAAGTCATAATGTGCGTTTGGAATAACTCTACTGTAACTTTGATTCCCAAAAACTAAAGAATCAACCATAGTTTAGCTATATGAGAACTATGACTTTCATTCCATACCCTTTCCATTCCTTACAATTATACCAAACCGCCCTTTAATATTTTTGTTCGTATGATCTAATTCTATTGATTAGTAATTTATGATGGATAGAGTGTGTTGATAGAATTTCGTAATGAGATGATTAAGTGGCTGTTATAACAAGTAATTCTACCAAACAATAATCTAAGAAGTATGTGTTCTTGGGCGGATAATATAGAGAGAGAAAGTAAGAGCTTTAGTGAGAGAAAATAATTGTGTATTATGAGAACTTGGAGAGAGAATGATACAAGAGAGGCCTATTTATAGGTCTGCATGTGTGAAATGACACCTTGTGGGCCTACTTGGCTTTTAGGTGTGGGCAAGTGTCCTTGACACTTGTCCTCATTCGTCACCCATGCTACCTTCACAATGTTTGTCCTACTGTACATCTATTTGCATCTCATGCATACATTATCTAACACCCTCGGCCTAGGCGAGCTTCTAGGCGAGCTTCGGTGTCTTGTATCGTTTCGAGAGCAATGCAGTGGTGGACTTTTGCTGGGCCTCTACGAGTGTGGGCGAGCTTCCCTTCGAGTGGAGAAGTTCGCCAGCAAGCCTCTATCTCCTAGCATAATTGGCGGTTGGACTTGGTCCCTCGGGAGCTGGGGCGAGCTTCTTCCTTGCTTCGCCGAGCTTTCCTGTGTTGGCCTTGATCCGAGCTGATGGCGTAGCATCTACACAAGCCGGTGACTTTCTCAGCCTTAAGATAATTCCATGATTATTCTTAGGTAGTTCGCCTATCAACATTTGCCCCCCAGCTCGCTCACATCATGATATTTCTAATGTGTGGGCGAGCTGATTTGTCTCTGTGGACGAAGGCTCGAGTGTTGGCGAACTATTTCTTGGTGAGGTGCCGAGCTTGCAAGCGAGCTTCATTGTGGCGGTTTGAGCGCCGACGCGGGGGGCGAGATTCAAGGCGTCGTGCATGCCTTTTCAGGCCTCATTTCCCGCGCCCATGATGGTTAAACTTTCAAATCTTTGCACATTGGTCCTCGGACTTCTCAATAATCGCGGCTCGCCCCGACGTCTATAAATAAGGGAAACCGACTTCATTCTCCACTTTTACACTTCCGATTTCTCGAGCTTTTCCCGACGATTGTTTTTCTCTGCATCTGACGGATTTTCAAAGGCTCTTCAAGGTAGAACCCAATTTTTTCTTTCTTTTTGCAGATTTATTCTTCTTCTTTCCATTTCTTCGAGTTTCCGGGAATTTTGGACATTTTTGGTAACTTTTCGGATTCTTCAGCCATTTACACACTATAACTCCGGCGGTTGGAATCTTCACAAACCTCGGACACTTTTTTAAATCTTGCCTTAACCATGTCACCTAATCTTCAAGTCGAACCATAACCCCGAGAAACAACCCATGACTGAGAATGCCCCCATTCCTCTTGTCACTCCGATTATGGTTGACTCGGGTTCCGAGATGGCCTCCGTAGCTCGCCCAGATTCTAGCGAGCTTCTCGGTGAGGTCTGATCTGATCCAGGGGAAAAGGCTACCAACTCCGGCCAAAGTGAAGAGTCTTACCTCTGTGAGCTCTGGCGAGGTTTCGAGTTAGCCTCCAATGAGGCCTTAGCCGAGGATGAGGAGGTCGTCGAGGCCACAGGGGAGGCCGCTGAAGATGATGAGGAGGTCGTCGAGACGGACGAGTCTGGGGGCAACCTCGATGAAATAACCATTGAGTACCGTCGTACCATCGGTTTCCCAGAACCCCAACTTCTTGAACACCAGGTTGCCGATGAGGTTGTTCATCCCTTTGATTGGGAGGAGTATGTCGCCGAGCATGTGGCGAGTTTTCCTTGTCCGGGTCGAGTTTTTGTAGATGAGGTTGCTAAATCTAGTTACAAAGCTGGCGAGGTTGTGAGCATCGTCAACGAGTATTCTCTCCACAACATACGCAGGAAATATCGCATCCCACTCGATATTTTCTTGTATGCTCCGGAAGAAAACGAGTGGGCCAATTCGCCCCCGCAGGATTGACCGCCATCAACATACATACTCTCGAGGCCGGGCTTACACTACCCTTGCACCCGATTATTGGTCAATTCCTTCTTAACAATAACCTTGCCATCACTCAACTTACAACGAACGCCTGGGGTAATCTTCTAGCGACCTTGTCCATTTTTGGATTAGAGGGTTACGAAAACTAACTAACCTCTTCGGAGCTGGGCGACCTCTTTACTGTGACCCGGTAATCAAAGGATGGCAAGGGGTACTATTACCTCAAAGCTCGCCCGGGGGAGAAGTTCCTAGGGATCCTATCAAACAAAGTTCGTGATTGAAAGGAACAATTTTTCTTCATAGACGGAGATTGGCGAGCTTCACACACTTACTCTAGACGAGGTGGCCGTATTCTCTCCCTCGAGGGATACGGAGAAGCTAGCAGTAGGTCGCCTGTAACGCCCAGCTTAAATAAATTCATTTTATAGCTTATATGTTACCATTTGAGGTTTTGAGTCGAATTGAGTATTTGAGAATTTAATTTAAGTTTTGAATAATTTATTTTGGGCTATGGTTTAAGGTGTTCAAAAGTTAAAGGATCAAAATTGGAAAGGAATCCAATTAAGGGTTTAATAAGTCTATTTTGATTTTTAGGGCATGATGGAATGTTTAATGGACTATTTACTAAGTTTATAAATTTAGAATTTATTTGAGATTTTATGAAATTAAGTTTACTAATTAATTGAGGATTTAAATTTTATTCTTGAGGAATTTTAGAATTTAATTTCATTAAGTTTTAAGATGGCTGAATTATATTCTTGGGATTAAGAATTAATTAAGTGTTAATTGGGTCCTTTATTAAGTGTTTATAATAGAGATTAAATTGAGAAATGTAGGACTTAATGTTTCTTAATTAAGTTAAGGATAGAATGGTCTTTTGGGGAGATTAATTAATTTATTCTAACTTGGAGATAAGATTTTAAGGTGGCTAGTTTGGCGGTGGCCTTAGTCCAGCACAATTTGGTTTCGGCCAAATGAAACCCACTTGCAGCAAGATTGTTATTGTGACTTTTATTAAGTATTTAATTAAGAGGAAATTAGAATATTTTTTTTGACTTAAGTATATTTTAATCTTTATGTTTTAGCCACTTACCGAAGCAATTAGATTATTTTGGGTTAATAAGTTTTATATTTAAGAGAGGGATAAATTAAGTTTTTAAATTTAAGTACTTGGGAGTTAAGTATTGAAGGAGTCAACCCACTCCTATTTTTGTTGAGGAAACTGCCGAAAATACATGAAGAAGGAATCAGATATTTTTCTAGGTTTACCTAGTCCATTTCTTTGAGGAAGTTATGTATAGAAAAATATATGTACGTATAAACATGGCTAGATCTCATTCCTCCTTATAAGCCCTAATTGCCGTAAAATCAAGAGAGAGAGAGACCCAAGTTTCATTATCTTCATTCGAAAACATTGAGAAATTAAAAGAGTGTTAGCAGTAACTTTTCTTCAACCCTTCTCCTTCATTCAACCGTGAATTACCAAGAAGAATACACAACAGATTTTCATTAATCCTTCCTTTCCTACCTTCAGCCGTGAGTTTCAAAGAAGTATTACATCTTCCCTTTTCTTCTTCCTGGTGTCGTGATCTAAGAACAGTCAGGTAAGTTTCATCTTTATTTCTTTCATGTTCAATCGATCGGCTAGTACTTTTCTTTCTTTTCTCTTATTCTTAAATTTGAGGAAAAAAAAACGCTAGAACCATGTTTGTTTTCTTCTTCTTGGTTAAGTGGTCGAGACAACCTTCTTCTTCTTTTCTTTTGATAAAATGTGCTATATTTAATTGGCAGTTTATTTTCTTGTTAATCGCTGAAGAGGACAGCTTCCATTTTCCACAATTCATAACCAATAACAGCCATCCATGTTTATTTTATTGTCGACGTCTAATAGTCCTTTTTTCTTTCTTTTATCTATTGATTTGAGCCATGCGTATACACACATATATATATATTAAGTCTATTTTCGATTTTGTCGAATTTGTTAAGGTTGATAAGATATAGAGCCGGTTGACGAAGGAGCACCATAAACAGTTCTTCGATCAAAATCTTTTCTTCAGTAAAGGTGGGGTTTTGTTGCTTTAACTCTACAGTGGTTAGTAGAGCTCTAATGCATGTTTATTCAATTTTAAATGTTTATGCGAATTGTTAAGTTGTCTGCTATGTGATTTCTATTCATGTTATTATTATAGCTAGGGACCCTTATGAGGTCAGGGACTGACAAGTCTTCGGGTTCAACCCGCCGTGCTCAATGGCAAAGTGGCAAAGTATCTATGGCAAAGTGGCAAAGTATCAATGGCAAAGTGGCAAAGTTATATGTGTATTTTATGTGGTATTGATGACTTGCATGTTTACATTTATATTTAACTTTGAATAACTTATCCCCATTGAGTAATTTTATTGCTCACCCCTTTTCACCAAATAATTTTCCAGATAAGAATAAGTTATGGACGTTGTGGCGGTGAGGTGAAGGATGGTGCGGAATGAAGAGTTAAGTGAAGATAATTTTGTAATTGTTTTCTCATTTCCACGAAGTATCTACTTTTAAACTTAAATAATGATTAAAATTTATATGTTTATTCTTGATATGTGGATCAATGCATGAGTGCGTTAAATTATAAACTTGTATGCGAATATCTATAAAAGCGGCACACCTAATGTTGGCGGACGATGTATGTGTGTATGTAAACAAATAATGTGGGTAATAGTTGTGGAACGCTGCTTAGTGATGTTCTGAACGTAATGCGTATGCAACCATGCATGGCAATGTAAATGCATGTAATGGTAATTTATTTGTATTGTGAGTCTCTATATACTGTGTAGAGATGGATTAGCAACTACATGTGAGGTTTAGTAAATGTGAACTGGTAATTAATAGAATGTTGTATGTTGAGTTACTTTAAAAATTGTTCACGGGATATGCGTATGTGTTACATCTCTGGTACAGTTGAACTAGCTCGAGAATTCATTATTCAATCGCTAAATACTTATTTTATTCTAGTCCTTTCTTTCGATTGCTCACACTCGGGTAGGTGGCATGTGGTCTGGCTTGGGACTACCGATAATCTACATTTGCCCCATGAGTTGACAATGTATGTTATACGTTATAAATAGTACTGCAAGTGCATTATTGATGATTGATTGTCGCAAAGGTTATACTTGCTAGTGATGAATGTGTGTGAGTGTTATATGCTTATCAATGGGTGCGATTATATAATTAATTTTTGTATATGCATTGTATGAACTACATGCGCAATAAGTGTGCTACTTGATTATAAATAATGAAAAGTGTTTGCTTAAGTGGTGTCCATAATGCTAATTGCATGTGATATTGTATATTATGACATTCCAATAAATTCCGCAAGTGTAGCTCTCTTAAGTTCAGTTCATTATCTAGTTAATGTATATATATGTAGCACGTCTATATATTTAAATTATTGCATATGAAAGTTTTATAGTGAGGCATGGAATTGTGTTAATATGTCCTAGTAAGAGAAAATATTTTTAGTTAGAAATTGACATGAATGCGAATGCTTTAATATATTTTGTATAGAATGTAAAATGCTAATTGTTATTACATGGAATTTTTGTATTGGCGCGACAATGTTTAAGGATTACTACATTTAGTCTGTATGATTATTCTCTAAGTATGGCGATAATAATAATAATAATATATATATATATATATATATATATATATATATATAAAGATTAAAGATAATTAAAATGCCTAAGTGGGTTTTCTTTTGTGAATTACAGAGGTTGGCACATGTAATAGTTTTATGAGTGAAATAATTATCTTTGTGAGAAATTACATGTTTTTTAGAACTTTAGTTTAAGATGCATGTTGATTTGATTGTGGGTGTTATGATTTGAAGTTTTAATTGATGATATGTGTTGGTCCCTAAAGAAGACTTTGAGTCTTCTTATTTTGAAAACAACTGACTTTACAATCAGCTGAGTGCGCAGTGATTTTGTGTGCGGAAACGTTTTAAATTAAATCCTTTTAATGAAAACCTTTTATTTAGTGCAGCAAGTAGGAGCAATTAAAATAAAGCAAGTAAAAGACACGAGATTTATAGTGGTTCGGACCAACTGTCCTACATCCACTCTCCTCAAACCAAATTGAACTTGAGGGGCTATCTACTCACTTACTAACTTCCTTCCTTACAACTTTCAAGAGAAAACTCTCTTACAACTCTTGTTAGTGCACACTTGCATCTAACTTCTAGACTTCTACAAAGTCTTTACAAAAGATAAATAAATATGTAGGGTTGTGTGAGTACAAAGAGAATTGTGTAGCGATTCTACTAGTTGATCTTGTGTAAAACTTATATAAATATTCTCTATGGTACTCATATTTATAGGTGTCAAATACTAGCCGTTAGAGTTTACTAGAATTTGAAATCCCTATAAATATGTAATAAATCAATCAAAGTGATTGATTGATTCTTGATCTCCAAGTTGATATCTTTCCATCTTAGCTTGATTGATTCTTGATCTCTAGATTGATATCTTTCCATCTTGGCTTTGATCTTCAATCTAATTTAACTTGATTGATTGCCTATTATTCTGGAAATCATGTTGCTGTGATCTTGTCCCCTTGACATGATTGACTTTCTGTAAATAGATCTTCTATGCAACAGCGTCAGACGACCTCAGCTGCTGTTGGTGGTCCTCGTCTGATATGTTCAGGGCTCTGCTGGTATGTTGAGTCATAGCTATCCTGAACGTGTCTCAGCTGATCTGGGTGCTCCTCTGCTGATTTTGTCCTCGTCTGATTTCGACACCTCAGCTGGTCTGACATCAGCTGACCTGGACCTCAGCTGATCTAACCTCAGCTGATCTGACATCAGCTGACCTGACATCAGCTGATATCTAGCACCTCAGCTGACCTTCACCTAAGCTGACCATCCTTAGCTGATCTGACCTCAGCTGATCAGCTGACCTCCCAAGATCATCTGGTTTTAATGGCATCAAAACATAAGGGATTTCCCAACAATTTCCCCCTTTTTGATGATATTAAAACCCAAGGAAGATTGATCTTTCTCCAATCAGCTGATGTTCCCCCTTACACAAATCTCAGCTGATTTTCCACCTAAGTGTAGGCCTTCCCCTTTAGTTGGGTAGATGTTTGCGTTTGGATCTGTTCATCACACTCAGCTCATCTGATTTGATCATCTTCTCATCTGATATCAGTTTTTTATTTGATCTCCTGAGCTGGTGTGTACCTGAAAATAAAATCAGGCAATAGGTACCCTACTGGGTCCTGGAGGGTCAGGAGGCAGTTCTTTAGGGATCCATAGGAATAGGTCATCCTTATGAGCCACATCATCTCACTATCCAAGGCCCTGAGCTTCCAGGTTTACAACTTACTGAAGCTCGCCACTTATGATACATGGCTCGCCTAGAGACTGATCTCGTTGCTTTGATTCTCGCAGGTGGTGACTGGGTTGCCTTCCCGACAGCTGAAATCCCGAAAGCCTACCACGTGTTAGCTCTCCGGATTGCCATGGCCCCCCTCGCCCCAATAGGTTGGCTTTGCCATCAACTCTCGCATTAGAGGCGAGCAAGAAGGTTGAGCTCGCCTCAAAGAAAGGCGATGTGAGTGGCCCTGGGACACAAAAGGGGCCAGCCAAAGCTCCAGCAAAAACTCCCGCTCCGGCCAAGACTTCCCAGGTCCACCGGACCAATAGGGGAGGTGGGCGAGCTGGGGCTACGCCAGAGCGAGCTCCCCATCAACTGAAGAGGGGCCTTCACCGTGGTGATGGGTCCCGAGTTGGCGAGGACGACCCACAAGCTCGCAAGAGAGCTCGGACTGGTCTCCATGATGAGGAATCTGAGCACGCCGAGCAGACTGACACAAGGTCGGCACATGGTGGATCTGCCCACTCGACTGCTCCGCTGGCAATCACACCTCTTCAAAGGTCGTCACCTTCCCAATCTCCTTTCGGAGTACAAGTAGTGGACGACACGATCCTAGGTTGGGATCCTGAGCGAGTCCAGTAAGTAGCTTGCGAGATATGCATGCCTTTTCGTATCGCCCTTGCTAATCATTTATTGACAAAGTGTTTTAACCTCGCAGCTATGCCTCCATTGCTCATCCTCATAGGCATGAAGCCCTTCACTCCTATGAGCGATCTCGATCCCTGACCTCCATGCGCAATATCCACGCCGGCCTTGCTCGGAATACTGTGAGCGAGGTGCCGAGGTACTGGTCAACCCCTTAACTGGCGACCATTGAAAGCTAAAATCTGATCGAGAATGCCCGGCTCTCAATGAACTACGCAAGTGGACTCCTTCTCGCCAATCAAAGGGTGATAGACTTGGCAACCGAACAGGAAGCAGTTCGCCAAGAAAAGAACGTGAGCCTCCTCAAGATGGCAGAGAGTGTGGATAAGGCCAAAAGATCGGTAGAGATTGCGGAGGAGAAGGCCGCAATTTCCAATTCAGCGTAACGCCGATGCCCTCATTAAGGTAAAAGAGGAAGAGTTCTCCCAGAAGCTCGCAGATAAGGATGGTGAGCTCACACTGGTTAGGAGGGAGCTTGAGTTGGAGCAAGGCTTGTTCAAAACTGCTGATGAAGAGTGCACAAAGCTCAAGGAGGAGCTCTCGGCGAAGATCAATGAGGTCACCGAGCTTCGCAATGCTGCCACCTCCTCTGCTAGCTTAGATGTCGTGAAAGTCGAGGCCTCAGACAGGGGGTTCGTCCAGTGCTATGCCGAGGTTCTCAGGACCATATGGTGGGCACGGGCACACAAGGATGATGAGGTTGCGGCCGTGGTGGGCGACTTCAAAGATTGCTTGGACAAGGCCCCCTTCCTTGATGAGACCGAGCTGGACATCGGTGACCTTCCTCAGCTCGGGATTCATCTTGATTTTGTCCCGGCACGCTTCAAAGTCGTTAACACCGTTCCGGTCCTAGAGCTGAACGTCGCCGGGGAGGAGGTCGCTAATGAGGAAGCGCGAACTCCACCCACCATGGAGCAACTCCAAGAGGCTTGTGGGGATGCGATGCCGAACCTCAGCGAGCTGGACACCAGTGGGTGTACTGGTAACATCACCATCTTGCCCAGGCTCTCTCCTTCAACTGGCCAAGTTGCTAGTACGGAGGTCGCCAACCCTGAGGCTCCTGCCGACGTCGCCGCTGCCCCAGACTCTTGAGACTTTTCTTCGCTTTATTAGCGTAGTTTTTTATTTTTTGTCAAGTCACAGTATCTCGCCGGGCCATGTGTAGCTCGCCCAGAAGGAGATTGTTTTTGTAGTTTAAAGACGGTCAGCTAGCCGACCTTTGTGGCTAGCACTGCTTCTTATACTTGGGAATTTTTCAAGCATCTTTTTTGGCTTGAAAGCTTCTCAAGTATTTTTGAATGAAATCCAATCCTTTTGTTTCAATCCTGTTTACTTACATTTTTACACACGTTATATCTTCGATTGGCTCATTTTTATGTTTTCGGTACTATTTGTTCATCTTATTCTACTTTCGAGAAGCAAATTGTTCGTTTTACGTCGCTTAGGACTGCGAATCGTACCTTTATTTTATTAATACGTATTCTTCATCTTACACCACTTAGGGCCGCGAATTGCTCGTCTTAAACCACTTGGGATAGCGAGTTGTACTTCGTTTAATTCACTTTAGGCGGTTGGGTTTCGCGAACCTTATATTAGACGTTTTAACCGTCTTTTTCGTGAATTTTTCTAACTTAAGGCAGTTGGTGCTTGGTAATCCTTTAAGGAAGATACCTTCGCTAACCTTGGGCCCTTTGGCCTTTGCCTTCGAGCGTTTAGATTATAACGTTTGGGACCTTGGTCCTTGTATATTATGGAACTTCGAACAGTTGGTATTTTCTGAAAGTTCCTAGCTTCATATAGCAACATAATTTATATTGGTTGCTATCAACATTTCTGATGCGAACCTTCAGCTAGTCTATTACAAAATCTCATTTTATTGATAAAATTTCTTCAGATGTGCAACGCTCCAAGTGTATGATGAGGCATTTCCTTCTGCGTCTTCGAGATCATATGTACCGTTTGCCCAGGCCACGGTAACCCAGAACGGTCCTTCCCAATTCGATCCGAATACACCCGGTGGGGTTGTCAGTTTCTTCCTTAGCACTAAATCCCCAACTTTAAACCTTCGATCTCGGACTTGGGAATTATAGTACTTCTCCGCTCTACGCTTGTAGGTGGCATTCTTCATTTCTGACGAAGCTCTGGTTTCTTCAATCAAATTTTTTTCAACTGCCAAGGCTTCGTCGTTCTTTCTTTCGTCAAATCCTACCACCTTCCAAGTCTTATTCTGGATTTCCACCGGTACTACCGCTTCTGTTCCGAAGGCCAAGGCAAATGGTGTTTCTCCGATACTCGCTCGGTATGATGTTCTGTAAGACCACAGAACCTCCAAAAGTTCATCTGCCCAGCTTCCTTTCTTGTCCTCGAGGCAGACCTTCAATATATGCTTCAGGATTTTATTAACTGCCTCGACCTGGACATTCGACTGCGGATGGTATGGAGTTGAGTAATGCTTCTTAATGTTCCACGAACTACAAAATTCTCTCAACTTCTGACCGTCGAACTGCCTTCCGTTGTCCGTTATGATCGATTGCGGGAGTCCAAATCGGCAGATCAAACTCTTCCATATAAAATCGATCATCCTTTCTTGCGTTATTGTTGTAAGCTCCTCGGCTTCAGCCCATTTAGTGTAATAATCTACTGCTACAACATCAAACTTTACACCGCCTCTGCCAGGTGAAAATGGGCCGATTAAGTCGATACCCCATTTTGCAAAAGGCCACGGGCTGAAAACCGACTTCAGTTGAGTAGCTGGGGAGTGGATATTTGGTGCGAAAAATTGACACTTTCGGCACTTCCGTGCGAAGCTAGTGGCATCTTTGCGAAGAGTGGGCCAGTAGTACCCCTATCTGATTGTCTTGTATGCCAAAGCTTGCCCCCCAACATGACTTCCGCAAATCCCTTCGTGAATTTCTTCTAACACCTCGAACCCTTGCTTTTTAGATAAACATTTAAGCAGGGGTAGAGAGAATCTACGTTTGTAGAGTTGGCCATCCACCAACGTATATCTGGCAGCTTACTTCACCAGCCGACTAACTTCCCATGTATCTTCAGGAATTGTTCCGTCCTTCAAGTATTTTTGGATCGAAGTGCGCCAATCTTCACTATCTTCATCGTCTTCTTGCCCCCCCCACTTGAGGTCTGATTTACTTTGTAGTCGGACGTCGAGGGGTTCTTTAGTTTGGTGACTACGACCTCAGTGACCTCTGCTTCGGCGTTACTGGTAGCTAGTCGGGCTAGGGCGTCTGCTTGTGTGTTCTCCAACCTTGGTATCTGATTGATGTAAACCTGCGTAAACATCGAGATCAGATGTGCCGCTATCTTCTGGTACGTCATCATTTGTTGATCTTTCGCCTCATACTCGCCCTGGACTTGGGATATTATTAGCTGAGAATCTCCGAAAATCTAAAGATTGGTTGCCCCCACAACTAATGATAACCTAAGTCCGGCTATTAGTGCTTCGTATTCCGCCTCGTTATTGGTTGCTCTGAAGTCGAACCGAATCGCAGAGGTGAAGACTTGTCTGTCCGGGCTGATCAGAACTACACCGGCTCCTGCTAGTTGATGATCCGTCAACGTAGAGGTGCCACGGAGCTATACGTCCCCTCGTCAGATCTTGTGGGAAAGTTAGCTCGATGATGAAATCGGCGAGCGCTTGTCCCTTAATCACTGTTCGGGAAGCGTAGGTTATACTGTATTGGCTAACTTCTAGTGACCATTTCAACAAGCGTCCCGCAATGTCTGGCCATTGTAGTATTTGTCGTAGTGGGAACGTTGTCAATACCTCTACCAGGTGGTCGAAGAAGTAGGGCCTCAATTTTTTAACACTCATCACCAGTGCATAAGCTAGCTTCTCCGTTGGGGTATACCGCAACTCAGCTTTGTGTAAGACTTGGCTTACGTAGTACACTGGTAGTTGTGTTTTCGCCTCTTCTCGAACCAGGACGGAGCTAATTGCGACCTCCAACGAAGCAAGGTACATGTACAGCTTTTCACCGGGTACCGGTTTTGACAGGATTTGTGTATTTGCCAAGTACACTTTAATATCTTCAAAGGCTCGTTGGCATTCACTCGTCCATTCGAAGTGGTTTTTAAGGTGAAGCTTATTGGCTTTAGCTGCTTCCTTATATCTGTGCATGTTCGCCTTAATTGCCTCAAAGAACGGACAATTTCGATCACCGGACCTGGAGTTAAACCTGTTTAGGGCCGCCATGCACCTAGTCAACCTTTGAATCCCCGACACAGAATCGGGTGCACTCATTTCGATTATGCATTTGACCTGCATCAGATTAACTTCTATTCCCCGCTGGCTCACCAGATGTCCCAGGAACTTCCCAGAATGTACACCGAAGCTACTCTTCTTGGTGTTCAGCTTCATGTTGTAGTGGCGTAGTATGTCGAGGTTTGCTTTAGGTGGTCGAGGTGATCCTCCTTTCGCAAGCTCTTAACAACTATGTCGTCCACATATACCTCCATAGATTTGCCAATGTGTTGATCGAACATCTTGTTCACCAACCTTTGGTAGGTTGCTCCGGCGTTGATAAGTCCGAACGGCATCCTTTCCCAGCAATACACGTTTTTATTGGTGTAGAACGTTGTATGCTCCTGGTCATCTGGGTGCATGGCTATCTGATGATAGCCCGCGAAAGCGTCCATGAACATCATCATTTCATGACCTGCGGTGCTATCCACAAGCTGATCAACGTGGGGTAGTGGGAAGTTATCCTTCGGGCATGCCTTGTTTAGGTCCGTGAAGTCGATGCATAGTCTCCATGTTCCGTTGGTCTTCTTCACCAGGACGGGGTTCGCGACCCACTGCGGACACAAGACTTCCTTGATCAGCTTGTTGTCCAACAGTTTCTCTACTTCTGTGGTTAGGGCCGCGTACTTGTCTGGCCCATACTTCCTTCGCTTTTGGCGGACAGGTCTCCTTGTCGGATCTATGTTGAGCCTGTGGCATGAGTGCTCCAATGGGATTCCCGTCATGTCTTCGTGGGACCAGGCAAACACGTCTAAGTTGGACATCAAGAATTGCTCCATCCTTGACCGGTACGGTTCTAGCAACTCTCAACCTATGAAAAGTTTCAAGTCCCTTTTCGGGTCTACCGGGATTGCTGTCAATTCTTCCATGGGAGTGGCCTTCCTCTTCTGGCTCTTCCACCTTGGATAGTTGGTGAACTCATCCCATTCCTCCTGTGACATCTGCACAGGTTCGTGGCCTATACGTGGCTCAAAATCGTCAGCTTGGCCTCGAACCTGGGCAGGTTCTCCAACTTGCACTGCTTCTAGTGGCTCGCCAACTTGGGATGGTTTCATGACCTGGGGGACTTGGTCAATTTCCATCGGCTCCGGCTCCTGATCTTCCGTAGGTTCTCCACCTTCAGTTTCCTCGACCACTTCCATGGGTGTGGGTTGCTGATTTTGCACTGGTTCCCGCACTCGGTTGGTTTGTGTCTCCTCCACTCCTTCCATGGGTGCTGGTTGTGCCTCCTGCGCAGGTTCCAATACTTGGTCAGATTCTGGCAGGTCGCCTACCTCCATCAACTCGGTTTCTGTCGAGATGATATCTAGGATGTTCGGCTCGTCTGCTGGAATCTGTATATCTTGTTCAAGGATGTGAACTTGCGTTACAGATTTCTTGACTCGGCCATCTTTGATTTGGAGCAAACATTCACGAGCCTTTTTCTGGTCACCTTTTATAGTTTCGGCACCCTTCGGAGTTGGGAACTTGATACAATAGTAGTAGGTCAAACACGCCGCTTTGAATTCATTGATAAAAGGGCGGCCAAGGAACCCGTTGTAGGAGGACTGCTGGTCGACAATAAGGAAATCTATTAACCTAGTCAGTCTCCGTTCTGGGTCCTCGACCGATACAAGCTGGACGCTCAACCTAATACTACCTAAAGGGACTGTTAGGCTCTATGTATGACTTAAAATCACCTAAGGCATCTAAGGTGGATTTGAAGAGAATGTTGGTGAATGCGCCGGTGTCCACAAGCAGTCTGTGAACTCAGACGTTCATGATATTGGCACTTATCACCAATGAGTCATTGTGGGGCGTCAGAATCCCCTCCAAGTCCGCCGAAGAGAACGTCGGCTCATCAGTGGGTTGTGCGGCGGGCTTGGAACTGGAGCTGCCTTCCTGAACTTGATTTACGGTCTGGACTTCGACCTTCCTCTGTCTTTTGGAAATGGAGGATCTCCCATCTTGGAGACCTCCAGCAGCTCCGATCACTTCCTCGAGAACCAGGAGTTCTCTAGTAGGTTCTAAATTTTGCTGAGGTTGGGGAGGTGTCCTTCGCCTATGGTGAGGGCCACGTCGGTCCTCGTCCTCCTCTTCATCCTCCGACACCTCCCTCCTTTCGACCCTGGTTCTCTTTGCCAGTGCCTTTTTGACGAACTCGACCAGCTTCCCGTCCACATAGAATTTCCACAATTGCTTGAGGAGGTCTCGACATTCGCTGGTGGTTAGCAGGATACTTGTTGGGGTTGAGCTTCGTGCGGTCTTGACGGATTTTCCTTGGTTCGCTCAACAGGGCTTTGTCCTTGACCGCCATAAAGACATGGTCGACGGAGACGGTGAGTACCTGGTTGAGCTTCTGTTTGAACTCGTCTCCGTTGTTGATAGGCAGACTAAAGAAAACTTCTGGTAAAGAATCACATGATAAATTAGCTAAGGCTGAGAAGGTCACCGACCTGCTTGGTAGCTGCTCTAAGGCTGAGAAGGTCGCTGACCTGCTTGGTAGCTGCGTTATAGTTGAGAAGGTCGCCAACCTTCTTGGTAGCTGCGTCATAGCTGAGAAGGTCACCGACCTGCTCGGTAGCTGCGCCATAGCTGAGAAGGTCGCCGACCTGCTTGGTAGCTGTGTCATAGCTGAGAAGGTCACCGACCTGCTTGGTAGTTGCATCATCAACCTTGACCCGAGTCAACATGGAGGAGCTCGCTAGGAGCTGGCCAACGTGGAGGCTGAGAAGCTGGCCAACATGGAGGCTGAGAAGCTAGCCAACATGGAGATTGAGGAGCTAGCCAACATGGGGAAGCTCGCCCAGACGAAGGGAAGCTAGCCCAGACGAAGGAAAGCTAGCCCAGACGAAGGGAAGCTCGCCAAGGAGCTCGCCCATACCCGAGAGACCAAGCTGAAGTCCATCTCTATATTACACCAAAAACTACACAAGGCAATGAAGCTCGCCCAGAAGCTTGCCTAGAACCAGCGTACGGACGTTAGTCATGTAGGTAGCAAGTAACGATGTAGTAGGACAAAGCTTGTAAAGGTAGCACAAGTAGTGAGTAAGGACAAGTGTCAAGGACACTTATCAGTACCTAAAGCCAAGTAGGCTCACAAGGTGTCACCTCACTACATGCCTACCTATAAATAGGTCATTTGCATGTACTTTCTCTCTCCAAGTTTTCATAATACAACAACTACTTTCTCTCTCTATATCATCCACTCAAGAACACATATTTCTTGGATTATTGTTTGGTAGAATTATTTGTTATAACAGTCACTTAAATACATCATTACGAAATTCTATCAACAATTTGGCGCTAGAAGGAGGGTCGCCCGAACCTCCGATTTTGGAAATTTTGAGAGCAAAAGTGAGGGTTGTTTGAAGATTTGAAGGTGTTCTTAACCAAGACTCAAGAACACTTGAAGATATACATACATTTCCATCTTTCAAACAAAAACCCAGATTTTTAGGCTTGTAGATTCTGCAAAAAGGCTTTTAAACGCATGCGTGTACACAAATAAACCAGATTCTGGATAATTTGTTGCGTGCAAGACTAGACAAAAACCTAAACAAAATTACACTGAGTGGAAATCGAGGACCTTGACGACCTTCTCCCTCCGACGACCTTCTCCCTAAAACTAGACAATGTTAAAGGAACAAACCTCAGCAACCACGAGAAGGTGGAAGGGACAGGATGAGAGACCTCACACCGAGCTCCTCAGAAAAACACCGCTCCGCGAGCTCCCTGCGAGATATCGTGGCGCAAGATGATGTTAAACCCTGCTCTGAGGGACCTCGCCAATAACCCTGACGAGCTTCAGCGCACCATCGCCGCCCTTCAAAGGTTGCAGCAAAGGCAACAGGGCGACCTCGCCCTGGGGTCCCGGCGAGCCCCTGCCAACGAGACCCGGGAGCTGGTGGCTAGGCCAATCCAAATCTATCAGACTAGAGAGCAGGCCAGTGACCTTCAGGCTGAATAAGAGGCGAGCTCCGCTCAAGCTCGCCAACACAGGGAACGGACCGGCAAGGCCAAGGTGGTGGAAAGGCTGGTCTCGCGAGACTAGCGAGCTTCAGCTTACACCAGGGCATCCGCTACCCACCAATCTCAAAGAAGGGAGGTCCTCCAGGGCAGATTAGGACCCCAATATGAAGAAGACGAACGAGTGTCGATCCCTGCTTCATCCCGAAGGGGGGAATCAGATCTACACCCACCTAGGTCCGCCCATGACAGATTGAGGAGGCCGGCCACCAATGGACTTGGCCCACATGGAGCTCGCCAGTTCTAGCCCGTCACAGAGGGACCACCCCAGAACGAGGGACTGCGGGGACGTGCGTCCACGAGGCGCACGGCCTTTGAACAGCCTCCACAGGAAGTGGCTCACGATGATGATCTGGCCACGTTAAAGAAGGTCGTGGAGCTACTACAAATGCAAGTAGCGACCACAAAAGTCAAGAAGCTGTTGGACAACAAGTTGATCAAGGAAGCATTGTGCCTGCAGTGGGTGGCGAACCCAGTCTTGGTGAAGAAGCCCAATGGAGCATGGAGACTATGCATTGACTTCACGGACCTAAACAAGGCTATCACTAGATAGCAATGCACCCAGATGACCAGGAATATACGGTGATCTACACCAACAAGAACATGTACTACTGGGAGAGGATGCCATTCGAACTCATCAATGCCGGAGCTACCTACCAAAGGTTGGTGAACAAGATGTTCGACAAACAAATTGGCCATACCATGGACGTGTACGTAGACGACACAGTCCTCAAAAGTTTGCAAAAGGAGGATCACCTTGACCACCTGAAGCAAGCTTTCGAAATATTGCGTCACTATAACATGAAGTTGAATCCAAAGAAGAGCAGCTTCGGCGTACATTCGGGAAAGTTCCTGGGGCATCTGGTGAGCCAACGTGGAATAGAAGTCAATCCGACGCAAGTAAAATGCATCATCGAGATGAAAGTGCCGGACTCAGTACCGAAGGTTCAAAGGTTGACCGGATGTTTGGCAGCTTTAAAGAGGTTCATTTCCAGGTCCGGAGATAGAAGTCGCCCATTCTTTGAAGCAATCAAAGCAAACAGACTCAGACATAAAGACAACTTCAAGTGGACGAGTGAGTGCCAACGAGCCTTTGAAGACATCAAAGCATATCTGGCGAATACTCAAATACTATCAACACTGGTACCTGGTGAGAAGTTGTACCTGTACCTAGCCGCGTTGGAGGTAGCCATCAGCTCCGTCCTTGTTCGAGAAGAGGGCAAGACACACCTACCAGTGTACTACGTAAACCAAGTCTTACACGAAGCTGAGTTGCGGTACACCCAAACAAAAAAGCTAGCCTATGCACTGGTGATGAGTGTTAGAAAATTGAGGTCCTACTTCTTCGACCATCCGGTAGAGGTGTTGACAACATTCCCACTACAACAAATATTGCAACGGCTAGACACTGCAGGACGCTTGTTGAAATGGTCACTAGAAGTTGGCCAATACGGTATAACCTACGCTCCCCGAACAGCGATTAAGGGACAAGCGCTCGCCGATTTCATCGTCGAGCTAACTTTCCCACAAGATCCGATGAGGGGACATATAGCTCTGTGGCACCTCTACGTTGACGGATCATCAACTAGCACAGCAGCAGGAGCCGGTGTAGTTCTGATTAGCCCAGACAGACAAGTCTTCACCTCCGCGATCTGGTTCGACTTCAGAGCAACCAACAATGGGGCGGAGTACGAAGCATTGATAGCTGGACTTAGGTTATCATTAGTTGTGGGAGCAACCAATCTTCAGATTTTCAGAGATTTCCAGCTAATAATATCCCAAGTCCGGGGAGAGTATGAAGCTAAAGATCAGCAGATGATGATGTACCAGAAGATAGTAGCACATCTAATCTCGATGTTTACGCAAGTTTACATCAATCAGATTCTAAGGCTGGAAAACACACAAGCAGACGCTCTAGCCCAACTAGCTACCAGCAACGGCGAAGCAGAAGTCACGGAGGTTGTCATCACCAAACTGAAAGACCCCTCGACATCTGATTATAAAATAAATCAAACTTCGAGTGGGGGCAGGAAGATTGTGAAGATTGGCGTATTTCGATCCAAAAATACTTGAAGGATGGAGCCATCCCAGAAGATGCGTGGGAAGCTAGTCGGCTAGTGAAACAAGCAGCCCGATACACGTTGGTAGATGACCAACTCTACAAACGTGGATTCTCTCTACCCCTACTCAAATGCTTTTCTCAAAAGTAAGGGTTCGAGGTGTTAGAAGAAATCCATCAAGGAATTTGCGGAAGTCACTCTGGGGGGCAAGCCTTGGCATATAAGACGATCAGGCAGGGATACTATTATCCCACTCTTCGCAAAGATGACATTAGCTTCGCTCGAAGGTGCCGGAAGTGCCAACTTTTCGCACGTAACATTCACTCCCCAGCTACTCAACTTAAGTCCGTCTTTAGCCCATGACCTTTTGCAAAATGGGGTATCGACTTGATCGGCCCATTTCCACCTGGCAAGGGCGGTGTAAAGTTCGCTGTCGTGGCAATGGACTATTACACTAAGTGGGCTGAAGCTGAAGCACTTACAACGGTAACACAATGTTGGGACAATCTTAAGTATTTTGATTAGATCCCAAAACCCCTTAATGAATTTGCCTAAGTATAGTTCATCAAGATGATAGGCTCAGGATAGATAGGTTAGAATAGATTTTTTTCTATTCACAGGTATTCAGTTCAGGGGGAACGTGTTGAGGAATGAAGACTTATGGTGACGTCCCTGAAGTCTGAAGTCTGAGGCATTTCCAACCCTGAAGGCACGATCGTCCTGAAAAAGATCAACCTGAAGCTGAACCTGAAAAACCTAGAAAGACCCCTGAAGATGCCTAGAAGTCATCCTGAAGAAGACCACTGATCCTGACAGAACTGAGTAGACTAATCATGCTCAGGGAAGTCTCTATCAGTGAAGGCAAAATGTAACCTTGATCAGGCTGAATGTCTTACTGATGTTCATAAGTCCTGACTTGGACCTAATATCAGTTAACCTAATATTTGTAAGTCCTGAGACCCAAAGGTTACACGTGCGAATGGAAGTCTGATGAAGCAAGAAGAATGTCAGAGTCTCCAACATAAGATAAACATTTATGCTGAGTAAAGAACGAGGAACTCAGAGTTATAAATGTACGAGGATCAGTAAAGTCAATGCCGATAAACTAGCCGTTGGACAAGCGACCAGTTAGAAGGCGACACGTATGTACAGAGACTGAGCGCATTTAATGCTTCTCAGAGGTGCAGGCGGTGGATCAGAAACTTTGCCATACTAGATATGGTCTCTGTCAGACAAGGACAACCAACTTCTGCACCTACCTAAAATAGGAAGGTTTGAAACGGATCACTTCCAATGGATCTATTTCAAACCTCCCTATAAATACAGAATGCCTTGCTCCCATTCAAGGCTAACGGAAAATTTCCAAGAGAAACTCTCAAGATTCCAAGCACTTAAAGTTCATTTGAAGCAACACTATGAAACCTTAAATTTCCCTAGTGTTGTAGTAGGAATTTATTCTGTATTTTGCTTAGAGTATTGATCCTATCCTTAGAACTGATTTGTTAGAAAGATCAATACACAATAGTTGGAAAATGTGAATATCAAACCCCTCAGG
Organism: Prunella vulgaris; assembly: GCA_026898435.1. Classification (NCBI taxonomy): domain Eukaryota; kingdom Viridiplantae; phylum Streptophyta; class Magnoliopsida; order Lamiales; family Lamiaceae; genus Prunella; species Prunella vulgaris. The sequence goes on along the minus strand of JAPKLY010000164.1, from coordinate 65,997 downwards.
TTGTGAGTTGGTTGGTAGGAAGGACTGGGACTTGTAAAACGCCAAGGGGTCAGTTCCTTAGAGAGGAAGTTGGCTATTCGTGTCCCTTGGCACGTAAAACCCAAGTACCTATCCTCAGGGCTTTGAGGATAGTTTCATGTTCAATCAGGTCGTGGACGTAGGAGTTGGTTATCTCCGAACCACGTTAAAAAGACCCTTGTGTGCTAATTTACTATTTGCTCAGGATCATAAACTGTCATTCATATTAAACTGAAGCATACTTGCATTGTTTCTGAAAAACCATCAGGACTGACTTGTCATCCTGATCAGTAAACTGTGCACCAGCCTTAACCACGTTTTCACTAAGCAAACTGATAAGTTTTCAGAACTAAAACGAGTAAACACTTAAGGGCTCACATTCCGCACTAAACTGAGCTTACTGAGATAGTAGCCCGACTGACTAGCTTCCGAGCGGTCAGTAGGATTGTTATCTCTACTGAGCTTCTGACAGCACAACTCTGACTTAGCTTAATTGGTTCATTGCTGATCCGTCCCTACTGCCCCTGAGGACCATCAGTAGACTGAACATTTTCAGGAGCTTCCTGACTAAGTCTGAAAGAGTATTTTCTTGAGATTTCGGGAAAATCTGACATCAGTGTATTCCCCCCCCATACACTGATTATACTCATTTCGGGACCAACACGCAAGAAAATATGATTGGAAGAAGAAAGCTTATATGCCCCTAAGGGAAGAAGCTCCTACATTTCCTTGAGGAGTCTGTCCAAGATCATGTGTGTGCCACCAAATTAGACTTCTGAGACCAAGATGATAGGTTCATTGTACCAACGTGTGCCCACACTGGTTCGAAAAGTTGGAAGAAAATGGAGTATACCCAGCTGTTGGCAGTAGAAGAAAATATCAACCATTCGAAGCTTCGTAATACACAAGGACCAAGGTCCCCAAACGTTATAATTTAAATGCTCAAAGGCAAAGGCCAAAGTGCCCAAGGTTAGCAAAGGTGTCACTCTTAAAGGATCACTAAGCGCCCACTGCCCAAAGATAAGAAAAAGTTCACAACAGACGATTTAAAACGTCTAAGGTAAGGTTTTTAAAACCCGATCGCCCAAGTGAACAACCAAGTACAACTCACTGCCCTAAGCGATGTAAGACAAGCAATTCGCGGCTCCAAGCGGCATAAGACGAACAAATAAGTGCCAAATAAACAAGTACGATTCGCTGCCCGAAACGGCGTAAGATGAACGATTCGCTTCCTTAAGTGGTATAAGATGAACAATTGCGTACCCATAATAAATAAATACGAGCTACTTAAAGATAATAACGTGCGGAAAACAAATAGAAGTCAAATTAGAACAGTGAAGTTGGGAGTTCGCCTACACTCGAGCTCTCACCCACAGAGGCAAATCAGCTCGCCCACACATTAGAAATATCATGATGTGAACGAGCTGGGGACAAATGTTGATAGGCGAACTAAAGCAAACTTCTGGTAAAGAATCACAAGATAAATTAGCTAAGGCTGAGAAGGTCGCCGACCTGCTTGGTAGCTGCTCTAAGGCTGAGAAGGTCATCGACCTGCTTGGTAGCTGCGTCATAGCTGAGAAGGTTGCCGACCTGCTTGGTAGCTGCGTCATAGCTGAGAAGGTTATCGACCTGCTCGGTAGCTGCGTCATAGCTGAGAAGGTCACCAACATGCTCGGTAGCTGCGTCATAGCTGAGAAGGTCGCCGACCTGCTTGGTAGCTACGTCATAGCTGAGAAGGTCGCCGACCAGCTTGGTAGCTGCATCATCAACCTTGACCCGAGTCAACATGGAGGAGCTCGCCATGAGCTGGCCAACGTGGAGGCTGAGAAGCTGGCCAAATGGAGGCTGAGAAGCTAGCCAACATGGAGGAGCTCGCCAGGAGCTGGCCAACATGGAGGCTGAGAAGCTGGCCAGCATGGAGGCTGAGGAGCTAGACAACATGGGGAAGCTCGGCCAGACGAAGGGAAGCTAGCGCAGACAAAGAGAAGCTAGCCCAGACGAAGGGAAGCTCACCAAGGAGCTCGCCCATACCCGAGAGACCAAGTTGAAGTCCATCTCTATATTACACCAAAAACTACACAAGGTAATGAAGCTCACCCAGAAGCTCGCCTAGAACCAGCGTACGGACGTTAGTCATGTAGGTAGCAAGTAACGATATAGTAGGACAAAGCTTGTAAAGGTAGCACAAGTAGTGAGTAAGGACAAGTGTCAAGGACACTTGTCAGTACCTAAAGCCAAGTAGGCTCACAAGGTGTCACTTCACTACATGCCTACCTATAAATAGGTCATTTGCATGTACTTTCTCTCTCCAAGTTTTCATAATACAACAACTACTTTCTTTCTCTAAGCTCTCACTTTCTCTCTCTATATCATCCACTCAAGAACACATATTTCTTGGATTATTGTTTGGTAGAATTATTTGTTATAACAGCCACTTAAATACATCATTACGAAATTCTATCAACATCCGTCACCAAAAGCTTTCAAGTCCCGGGGAGCTTTGTACGTGCCCCCGGACTTCTTCCCGTACAGCTTCTTCTCCTCTGAGGCACCGACCTCTTTTAGGAGTACCTCCTGCATAGCCACGAACACCCCAACTTTGTGTCGAAACTCGGTGTAGGTGTTCGGGCATGCTAGGAGCATTTCCTTCCAAAGCTCGGTGCCCTTTCTGAGTCCGGCCATCACCGCGATGACTTTGGTATCTTCACTCACCGGCTCGCCCTCCAGCAGTATCCTGTCGAACCTCTCTAGGTACTGCTGGTCGGTTTCATTGTCGCCCTAGTGGATGTTGGCGAGTCGGTGTTTCTGGGTCAGATAAGACCCGAATCCGGAAAAGTGGGCCAGGAACTCCCGCGTGAGTTGGCCGAATGACTGAATCGACCCTGGGGCGAGTGATAAGAACCAGCGATGAGCTCGATCCCCGAGGGTCAGTGGGAAGTTCCGGCACTGAGTGGCGTCGGTGGCCCCTACCAAAATCATATAGTCTGCATACTTGGCCAGGTGGACCTTCGGGTCAGATTCGCCTTCATATGCAGACATCACCGGGAATTGGATTTTCTTTTGAGCCGGTGCTCTAAGGATGGCAGGTGCCAAAGGAGATGCGGGGAGAGTGGTGGCATCGGGTCCATCGGATTTGGCTGCTACTTGCATCTGTAGCACCTCGACGGCCTTTTTCACTGTGGCCATTGTAGGCCACCTCCTGTGGAGGCTGCTCGAAGGTCGTGCTCCTCGTGGACGCACGTCCTCGCAGTGCCTTGCTCTGGGGCGACCCCTCTGTGATGGGCCGGAATTGGCACCCACCATTGGGGCCCAATCTATCGGTTGCGGGCCTTCTCAACCGATCATGGGCGGACCTACGAGGCTGTAGGTCCGATTCTCCCCTCTGAGATATAGCAGGGGCTGCCGCTCGTTCGGTCTCTTCACACCTTGGCCCCAACCGGTCTTGGAGGACCTCCCTCCTCTGTGATTGATGGGTGGTAGATGCTCCGGTGTAGGCCAAAGCTCGCCCATCATGCGGACCTGGTCCCTCCCCCACTTTGGCCTTCCCGGCGCGCTCCCTGTGCTGGCGAGCTTGGGCGGAGCTCGCCTCCTGCTCAGTGGGAAGGTCGCTATATTGCCCCCGGGTCTGGGTGCCCTGGGTTGGCCTTGTCTGCTCCCTGGTCTCGTTGGCAGGAGCTCACCGGGGCACTAGGGCGAGCTCATCATGTTGTCTTAGCTGCAACCTTTGTAGGGCAGCGATCGTGCGTTGGAGCTCGTCGGGATTGTTGGCGAGGTCCCTCAGGGTGGGGGTTAGCTCGTCCTGAGCTGCTGAAGCTCGCTGGGGAGCTCGCGGGGCATTGCTATTCTGGGGAGCTTGGCGCGAGGTCTCCCCATCAACCTGGTTCTGGTTTTTTCCCTTCCACCTCCTGGTAGTTGCCGAAGTTTGTTCCTTAGACATTTTGAGGTTTCGTCGCGAAGGTCGCCCAGGTCATCGTAATCCAGTCGAGGTAAAATTGTTCAGGTTTTTATCTAGCCTCGCGTGCAACAAATTATCCAGAATCTGGTTTATTTGTGTACACGTGTGCGTTTAAAAACTTTTTTACAGAATTCATAAGCCCAAAAATATGGGATCTTGTTTGGCAAATGAAAATGTATGTATATCTTCAAGTGTTCTTGAGTCTTGGTCAAGAACACCTTCAAATCTTCAAACAACCCTCACTTTTGCCCTCAAAAGAATTTTTTAAGAATCGGAGGTTCGTACCGACCCTTCTTCTAGCGCCAAATTGTTGATAGAATTTTGTAATGAGATGATTAAGTGGTTGTTATAACAAGTAATTCTACCAAACAATAATCTAAGAAGTATGTGTCTTGGGCGGATAATATAGAGAGAGAAAGTAAGAGCTTTAGTGTGAGAAAGTAATTGTGTATTATGAGAACTTGGAGAGAGAATGATACAAGAGAGGCCTATTTATAGATCTGCATGTGTGAAATGACACCTTGTGGGCCTACTTGGCTTTTAGGTGTGGGCAAGTGTCCTTGACACTTGTCCTCATTCGTCACCCATGCTACCTTCACAATGTTTGTCCTACTGTACATCTATTTGCATCTCATACATACATTATCTAACACCCTCGGCCTAGGCGAGCTTCTAGGTGAGCTTCGGTGTCTTGTACTGTTTCGAGAGCAATGCAGTGGTGGACTTTGCTGGGCCTCTACGAGTGTGGGCGAGCTTCCCTTCAAGTGGAGAAGTTCGCCAGCAAGCCTCTCTCTCCTGGCATAATTGGCGGTTGGACCTGGTCCCTCGGGAGCTGGGGCGAGCTTCTTCCTTGCTTCGCCGAGCTTCTCTGTGTTGGCCTTGATCCGAGCTGATGACGTAGCATCTACACAAGCCGGCGACCTTCTCAGCCTTTAGATAATTCCATGATTATTCTTAGATAGTTCGCCTATCAACATAGTGTACAACTATACATAATACCTCTCTTTGACTATATCACATAATATATACTACTACATCACAAATTATTATATGCATGACTTCTATGCATTTTTTCAACTAAAAGTTGGGGTATTTAATTATTCTTTTTAGGGTGTGTTTGTTTAGGACTAATTTGGTTCAATAGATAAAATAGATTAGACAAGATTATAATCTAGAAATTGTTATTTGTGAGTTAAATAATATAATTGGGTTGATGGATTGAGATAATTAGTAATGTAAGATATTTTCTCGCCTGGCCACCGGGCTCCTTATTTGAGTGAATGACCCGAGTTCGACTCCCTTTGGGAACGAATATGAGGGGGGGTATAAGGTTGGCTTGGAGATATGAGTGTATGGAGACTTGGTGAACTAACTTATAACCACTAAAAACTAACATTTACCGATAAAAAAAAAAGTAATTGTAACACCCGTAGACTCAATCACCATAGATAATAAAATTTATATAAGTTATTATTATTATTATTATTATTATTATTATTATTATTATTATTATTATTATTATTATTATTATTATT
>JAPKLY010000164.1:9449-60479 GCA_026898435.1 Prunella vulgaris | reverse complement strand
TTATTATTATTATTATTATTATTATTATTATTATTATTATTATTATTGTTTCTATTGTTATGAGTAATTGTTTAAAATAAAGTGTATTTTATAATATATCTATGAATATATATATATAATATTCTATTTATTTATTTAAACTTCGTAATATATACATTTACGTAATTAGCAATAATGGTTTTAAAGAAGTGTTTAAATAAAATTTGTATATATTATTGTTATTATTATTATATATTATTGTTATTATTATGTACGAATATATCTATATATATATACATAGATAATACACGTGTATATATATATAGATAGGTGATGGATAGTACACACAAACACAACTTAAGTGTTTTCCTACTCCATTATCTCTTTAAAAAAAAAAAACAAATATAATAGCAATCATTATCCTAAACCTAAGCATCCAAATCCCATTTCACTTTCTTCCATAGAAGTAACCGACACTGTAGAGAGATAGTTTCCTATTTCCTATTCACTGGAATTATCGCCGCCTTAATCACTCATCTACGGTCAAATATTTTGGAAAAAAAAAAAAAAAACATCTTCAAGGTATCGCATCTCTTTCTTTTATTCTACCATCGTAAATTTTATCTTCTATTTTCTTTTCATTAATCTATCTATTGCTCACGTTTTTTTTTAGTTTTATTTATTTATTTAATTATTAATATAATTATTAGTTTTAGATATAATATATATTCTTATTATTGTATATTTTATGATTTTAACTGATGTATATGTGTAATATATTTGATGTATATGTATAATACATTTAATTATTAGTTGAGATACTATTAATTATTTATTTTATTCCATTATTTTATTTTAAGACCTATTTGAGACATTAGCAATAATTCTAGTTTTATTTAATCATTTTAGGTGACGAGCAACTCTCGCTTTAAGTAAACTATACATTTTACAAGGACAATCAAGATTTAAGGTGGGATTTTATTTGCTTTGTCCCTTTTAAATGTTCATGTGAATTTTATTGTTACTTGCTACATGATATATTGAATTATTGGGTTGCTTCGACGGTAAGGTCGTTGTAACTTTGCGGGGACTTCGGTCCAGGAGGGTAAGCTCCTTGGAGGCAACTCCACCGTATACAGATTGGGACTTCGGTCCAGGAGGGTAAGCTCCTTGGAGGAAACTCCACAATATACAGATTGGTCAATATACAGATTGGTCAATATACAGATTGGCCAATATACAGATGCATTGCTTTACGCATGCATACATGTTATGTGAGATGATGATTTGATTTACTTGTGATATTTAATTGTGACAAAGGGAATCCCACTGAGCTAGTTGGTTGCTCATCCCAAATTATTTAACATTTTGCAGATTAAAGGGGGAGCGGTGGAGCAACGGTGGATTGCCTATCTTGTTGTTTAGTATTTAATATCAATAAACTAGTTTATAGCGTTTTCTAATATACTACAATGTTAAGTTTGGGTTTGATAGATTTTAGTATTATGAGTCGTATCGTATGGATAAGTTGAGTATGTGCTTGTTACTCTAACTAAGACAGAATATACTATCTTTTGGTATAAATAATCTAAATACTAATGTATTTTGCTCTTATATTAATTATTTCCGCTGCAAATTTTCAAAATAAATATGTCTATTTAATTTATCTTATGGTTGTTTGAGTGTGTTTTTATATATTTTGGTCTACAAAAGCTTTATAAAAATAGGGATGCGACAGTAATGTATGATAATTTCATTTTGAATGTTTGGATTATAAGATTAATAATAAAAATATATACAATTGACAATTTTGCCCTCTATATCATAAACAAAAATAAAATAAATTATGCAGGTTCTTCTTTCTAATATAAGAGGATTATTTTAGTATATATAAACACAATGAATTATTATCATATCTCTACGTTAAGATAATATTATCTACCATTCATAAAATAATTGAATTTTACTTTTGGACTTTTTATTAATCTTGTGTCTTTATCTATTAAACTAAACATTAAATTAGATAAGATAATTTAATTTATCTTAGCTTCCCTAACGAACCAAATAAGACATTACATTGAGATATTATTAATAATTGTTTGGAGTATTATTGATTTAAACACACAATACAAATCGATTTCATACAATCAATTTTAAAAATTCATATGTATATCTTGAAATTGAAATTGCGCGCACACATAGAATCACTTTAAATCATTGTTCTAAAGGTCGGGCAAGTCGGCGACTTGGCCGTCTAGACGCCGCCTAGACCATTCCTGATTAGGCCTGTTTCTTTCTTTTCAGGCCGTCTAGTTTTCGACTAGGCTGTTCTAACTTAAATTTTTTAAATATTGTGTTATAATATTTAAGAATCTCTTTAATTATTGTATTGTAATTTTAATATTAAAAGATAGTGATGTTATTTTTTTTCAATTATATTTATCATTTAGGTATTTACGACTAGTCCCCAAACTAGTAGCTCTAGTCGCTAAACCCTAGTGTTGCGACTGACTGATGACCAGCGAATTTTAGAACATTGCTTTGAATACATTATCTAGAATATTGGAAAGGTGAGTAGTAATTGTCATGTGTTGAGTCTATATAGGCATGAATGTCACAGGCTTTGTTCATCTTATTAATGGGAAAAGTCATGCAACAAAGACGATGCCTTAAAGGGGGGTGGATTAATATGCATGAGTTGTCATTTCTGCCCCTTGTCCAACCTCATATTTCCTTTTGCAGCCTTTCTCTATTTGCTTCAATTAGAACTAACGAACATTGCGTCCACCCAAAGGGCAACGTCTTAAGGGCACATTCGAACATTCATTAGTTCTTGTGATGACATCTTATTGAATTTATCAAAAGAATAGAGAAAGGGAAGTTGTTTAATGAGGTGGGACTTGATTTTGGAGTGTCTACACCTAAATATGGATAAATTGAGATGAAAATAAAGTTATTCCGATTATAAATCGATTTTTGGATGTGATCGAGTGCGTCGTGCAATTCAAACGTATTTTTACACAGTTACATGACATTAATTATTGCTCCTTCCGTCTCGATATAAGTTGCTCGTTGTTTTTGGACACACGAATTAAGGTAAAGTGAAAAGGTATAAGTGCTATGATTGAAAAAGTGAAAGTATAAGTGATACGATGGAAAAGGTGAAAAAAATAATAAAAATAATAATAATAAAAATAGTAGTTTCCAAAAAGGTAAAAAGGGAATGAAAAACATATAGTAGTACGGACGAAAATGACAAAATGAGCAATATATAGTGGGACGGAGGGAGTATTAATATCGCACATGTTATTATTGCAAAGTGCATTTTCTAAAGTAAATTTTTAGTAATGACAAATGTAACTTTTAATAATAACAAGTGTAACTTTTAAAAATACTGCATTTGAGTTACACAGTGTTCTTAGTGGACAAAAGAATTATTTTTCTAAAGCTATTTTTACTTTGGGAGATAAATTAAGGTGTGTTATGTAGTCTACGAAAGCTATGTAGTCTACTAAAGGTTTGGTATTTACTCAAAATAAACAGGAGCTCTTGGGGTGGTTAAACTTTGTTTACCTTCCACAAGTCTCTCTCTTCTTCCTCATTTCAATACACTCTTTTTTTCGCTCATTATAAGTTAGTCTTAATCATGAAAGTAAACATGATATTATGATTTTAACATTTCTATTGTCCAACGAAGTAAACACGTATTATCTAGGTTTATTTTAACCACTCCTACTAAATTAGTATTATACACATTATTCTAACAATCAAAGTAAACATAGCCTAAAACCACATTTGGTTGGTTAGATGAGCTAAGATAAATTAAATTATCTTGTATAAAAAAAAATTATCTTTTCTAATTTGATTTTTGATTCAATGAATAAATGTCCAAGATTAATAAAAAGTATCAAAAATAATATTCAACTTATCTTATAAATGGTAGATAATATTATTTTGAAAAAGAGGTAAGATAATAATTTATTGTATTTAAAGTACTCATCTTATATTGGAGAAAAGAATCAAAATTCACTTCATTTTTGTTTATGATATAAAGGGTAAAATTATCAATTGCAATTTTTTTATTGTTTATTCTACAATTCAAACATTCAAAATGAAATTATCTTAGATAGCGCATGGTATGAAATTTCTTCAATAGTAATTGGAATGGGGATATATATAGTAATTATAGTAGGTAATTAGAACAAATGAGGCACACAACATTATCTTTCCTTCTAAATAAGGCAATCATTACCCTAATTTGATTATCATCATCTCATCTTATAATCATCCTCGTCAATTATTCCTCTATACCACAAGCAACAACTTTCTCTTTTATCAATTTTTTTTATTAATTGGAGCACAACACTAATGATGTAACCACAATGAACACAAACTCTCATTCAACATACGTAAGGGTAAAGAAGGAAAATAAAATTTCATTCTCATTACCATTGAAGAATTTGAAACAAGCTCCCCTTATATTACTAATTATCTTAATTCACTAATCCAATCATATTATTTATCTTACAAAAAATAATTTCTAAATTTTTATTTTAATTAATCTATCTTGTAATTGAACCAAATGAGGCGTAATTGTGGTGTTGAGACTTAGAATAGAGCGAGTGAATTTAAATTCAAATTTGATTATAAATAGATCTTCGATAAATGGGATTTAACTTTAGACTTTTGGGTATAATTTTCTCGATATCTATTGCTCTGAATTTTAAATTTTTAATACATCTTCACTATAAAAACCAACGTTGTTGCTTAGATTTCTTTCGCCCATCTCATAATTTTGACAATGCAAATGTACCATGCCATCAATGATGGCCTTTCACATCTCACAATTGAATTAGTCTTTCATGCACCCGTTACACCGTGTAATTTAAGTTTATTTTTTAAAAGTTACATAAATTTCTACTGAAAAGTTATACATGTTATTACTAAAATAATGTATCTTTCATAGTGTAACTTTTAAGTAATAATATGTGTTACTTTTCAGTAATAAATGGTGCAATTTTTTAAAAATACACTTGAGTTGTTTATACGGTGTAACTGGTGCACAAAAGACTTACTCCGCACAATTATAAAAATAGACGTTCAATTAAAAAATAAACTCACCAATACACTAGGATAAATCAATAAGATTTCAAAAATAAATCTAAGGAATATTCGAACAAGAAGTTAGTAAACTTCAAGAAACAAGTTTAAGCATTATTCCAAGAACAAGTCAGTAATATTTCAAAATAAATAAGTAATACCTAAAAAATAAGTCAGTAATATCTTAATTGTAAAAAAATACGCAATTTGGTGTGTTTTATATGTTTTGAAAAAAATAAAATTAAAAGCAAGGGCTAGGTTATTCGCACTGGCCTTTTTGAAAATACACTAACCGGATGAATACATTAGCTTTTTGGGAAATACACTATTTTTCGTTCAACAATTATTTCGAATTTTTTTCAATATTTTTTTTCCGAACATAGTGTAAAAATGAAAAAAAAATCAAAATTTTGTCAAAATTTATAATTTTTTTTTTAAAAAGTACCGAAAATTTTCAAGGGTAGTGTATTTTTCAAAGTCCCGTGTTAATAACTGTGGGCCTAAAATAAAACTAGGGCAGCCCAAACCAATGCAATACAAAATTCGGCCCAATCATGTTTTGTCACTATCAATACATTTCCGGCCCAATAACATGTGTGTTTTTTTCTGACCAACATGACGTTGTTGGAGAATCTGAAAGTTTGAAAATATCATCCTTCGGGTGTATTTGCAGTCACAACTAAAAGAGTAGAAGTGCTTCTATAATCTAAAAGTTGAGTCACACCAACTTAAAAAAAAGCAGTTATCACTGTGGGAGAAGAGGTTAAAAACAGGACCTTCGTCAGAATTCTCAGCTGTGATCAAAATTTATAATTCTTCAAAAAAAAAAAGCATTAAAAATAAATAATTATATATAAAAAGATATACATAATTTGTTTATATTAGAAAATAAACTTGTGTGATTCACAAACATAATTACACAATTAATTTATGTTAAAGTGTATTTATTTACATTTAGGTGACTTTATTAATATTTTTATTTAAAAAAATAATTATTAAAAGACAATATTATTATTCTTTTTACTGAAGGCAGGTTTTTTTAAAGGAAAAAAAAATTTAGAAAAATGCGTAAAAAATATGATAGTTATTTTTAATAAAAGGTAGACTAAATATTATTTGTATTTCAAGACATAATGTTTTGTTTATAAATTCATAATAAACACTTTCACACTTTCCTTTCTTGAACGTCCCAACTCTTCTTTCACACACCTAAAAAGGAAACTTTTTACACTCACAAAAGTCAATAAAGTACATTTTTTTTTATTATTTAACTTTGCATTCACATACTTATTTTTCCTTAACTCGCGTGCCCAGAACTACTAAAAAAGTAGTTTTGGAACGGAGGGAGTATATATCATGGTCATTCATTTTGATCATGAAATCATTAATGGAATAGATGACTTCCAACATAAGAATCAATTTTGGTCCTTTCTATAGATGTTAAACGGGCTAGCCCTAACCCTACAGGGCTGCGGGCCTAAACGGTCCCGGGCTTTAGCAGTTCATCCTTAATGGACCACTAATACTCGGGACCTAACCCTAACCCTAGCGGTCCGCGGGCTAAACGGGCCACTAACGGGCTCGGGGTAAAAAAAATTAAAATTGAATTAATTGGATGCGCAATTTCAAGAAAACCCTACTTGAAGAACAGAAGTTGAATTAATTGATATCTAACTTATTTATTTATTTTATATTTTAATCTTTAGTTAATAATGAATTAGTAATTAATAATTAATAAAAAATTAATTAACTAATTACAACTTACAAGTTTACATAAGTGAGGGGAATCAGGCCACAATCCACAGTACACAGGCCACACGAACACAGTCCACAGTCACTTTCCAATTTAATGAATTTATATTATATATTAATTATTTAATTTAGTTAAAAAAAACGGGCTACCGGGCCAGCCCGAAAAACCTGTGGGCTAACCGGTCCGAGCCAAAAAGACCCGGTTTTATACGGGCCGCCATATGCTCAAATCTAACCCTGTAAATTACATGATTAAACGGGCCGACCCGCCAGCCCGTAATCCGTTTAACATCTCTAGTCCTATCCTTCAAATAATTCTAATCATGCACAATATATATCTAGAAGTCTGAGTATATGATCTGCATCATTGTTGTTCTCCTCTCCTCTCCCACATATCATCTCTAATCGGTCATCCAATATGAGAAGAATTTCAATTCTCCATATGTCAGTTGAACTTAAGTTTTGTAGCCTCAAAATCTTTTCAATATTAAAACAGTGCATGCATTCCACATGTAGAAAGAGTTAATCTTGGCATGCACGATCTCCTATTTGAATCCGTTGGAATGACCTAATATTTTACAGTATTTTCGTAATTAGACCGATGACTAAACTAAGCAGGACACTGATTACCCGTTCAACCGATCCTACCTGTTGGACTGACATTCTAACCATTAAAATTATCATCCTATAATTTTAATTATATATATAACATTAAAAAATAAAATAAAAATTATCATATGAAATTTAAAAAAATTATAAGTTTCATATTAAAATAAACACAATAGAATCATAGACAATCAAAATCAAAATATTCAAAAAAAACTCAATTTATAATAGTAATTGTAATCCACAACATGTTTCATAATTCTTAGATTAAATCTTATTGCTCAAAATTTTAAAATATATAAATTATAAAATAAATTAATTTTCCGATTGAGCATAATAAAATAATCATCCCCATATAACAATTTTTAATATCTCAATATATAAAAAATACCAAAAAATTTAAATGTACCTTAAAATAGTATTTTGAGAATTTTATATATACCTTAAAACACTCTTGCTATAATTTAAAATAAAATATATTTGCTAGTTTAATATTTTTCCATTTATATGAGTGCGATCTTTTAAATTTTTATGCCAATCTTACCATTTAGGCAGAGCATTTGAATAATGACAAAACTAGACTTGATAATAGAACAAGGTTGTGATCAATTTCCTAATTTATCCCTTGGGTGTGCAAAAAAATCGAAAAATACTGAAAAATTAAACCAAAACGATGAAATTTGTTTTATTTGATTGGATTTTGAAAAATCCAATCCAGTTTTCAGTTCTACAATTTTAAAATTTCGGCCTATTTTATTCGATTTGATTCTAAACCAAAAAAAAAAATTTGAATAGACTGAAAAATCGAATTTATATTTAAATAATATAATTTGATAAATACTATTATACATTATATATATCTCAAATAAATATATTAATGTAAAACTATAAAACTAAAACTTTGAAATGTGGTGTTGTGGATTTTTATTCAACTTAATTAATTGTGTTGTATCCTATTAAACATTGTTATTAACTTTATTTTGTATTTTGTCTCTTTGAATTATTGATATTATAATTCATATTATTTAATTTAATGATTTATAGGTTTTTTTAAATAATTTTTTTGGCCGAATAGATTCTATTCAGTTCGATTTGCTTCTCAATATTATTGATGAAATAATCTAATCCAGATGATTAAGGAAGTAATCAGCGGAATAACGGATGACGTGTCCCAAAACAACTAATCAAACATGATGAACATGGACAAAACCAGAGAAGATCAATACAAAAGAAGAAGAATCATTGACCAAACAAGAGATGGTCGAGCAGCAGTGCCAGAGAGGAAAGGGTGAGCAGCTCACCTGCTCGCCCTACCACCTGACCAGCTCACCTTCTCGCCTATTTGCTCATAATGGGCGAGCAGGTCTTGCAATTCTGGTAATGGGCGAGCAGCTCACCTTCTCGCCCAACAAGCTGGTCGCCAAATATAAAGAGTTGCTCGCCTGTTTTGGAGATGATCACCAAGACCTTGTTTTCATAATTTTTAGCCAATTTTCCGTTGTAATTATCTTGTTTAAACGGTGAGGGACACTTGTAAGTTTCACATGAAGCGTGGCAAAGCATTTGCCACCACCTACTTGTATATTTGCCTATAAATAGGCCTCCATTTTCAGAATAATGCAAGTTTTCTTAGTCTCAGCGAAGCCTTGCCGAAATCTTTCCATAATTTAATACTTTGCAGTTCCATTAAACTGATTTTGATCGATTGTTAGTGAAATTGCACTCAAAAGCCACATAAACGCTTTCGCTGCGGAGATTTCATTAACAAATATTTATAATTATTATGATTTGATTAAAAAAAAGGATTTAATAGATTGAATGATCACCCCTAGTGATCGGGGATATGAGAAAATCATCTCCATAAACGGGGATGAAGGTCATACTCCCCAACACATTTCCCCCATTAAATTCAATACATGTATTAGATTTTAATTTTATAAAATAATTTATGTAAAATCGTCTCATATCATGATACTAGCAAAAAAAAAATGGTGATAGAATTATAATATATGTGGCAATATTTTTAATAAAAGTGATTTATTGGAAATATTATTTGTTATTGTTAAAATTTAATCACTTTTTAAAAGTTACAACTTTTAAATTAATAAATGACACATTTTATATTGGTCTCATGTCATATGATGGTCTCACACACGACTTACTCTTATTTATCACTCACAAGTTTACATAATTTAAAATAAAAAGAAATTTTGTATGAGACCGTCTAACGATAGAAACATGTCACTTAATAATAAAAAGTTATTACTTTTAAAAATTAATAAAGTTTAATAAAAGGTGATAGTTTCTTGGGAAAATTACAAAATAGTTTACAAAATTGACACAAATTACAAATAGGTTTCTGTGCAGAGAAAAATATGCTTATGTGTAAGAAAAAATTATACTTTTGTGCGGAAATTGTGAACCAATTTGTAAATATAGCTATTTTTTTGAACCAATAAGTAAGTCAGGGATAAAAAAAATTTTGGTCCCATAACTTTTGCACTTTTCCATATATGTCCCAATAAAGTTACTTTATCCAATTACGTCCCAAATTTCTATTAAGTATACAATTTACGTCCCAAATCTCGCCGGATTTAACCGGAGTAAACGAAATGACGTCGTTTCAACCCTATGTGCCGATCACGTGCCATTTAAATTAGGGCTTTCCGACGATCACGTGTCATTTGGGACGTAATTGGATAAATTAACTTTATTGGGATATATTTGGAAAAGTGCAAAAGTTATGAGACCAAAAATATTTCTATCCAATTAATACTTGTTTATAAGAATTACTCCACTGTTCTAAAGGAAATTTATACACTTTATTTAGTTGGACATCTTACATTAATTTGAAAACTACTAAGAAAGATAATATCGATTTGCGTAAATACTCACAAAATTATATACATAATAACTCATATGTCACTACTTTATTTAAAAAATTATTTTGTCGTTCCATGACTATCTTTCACATTATATGAGACTCACTGATGCAAATGGCGGCCGCCTAGGCGCTTGGCGGCACCCGGCCGCCGACGCCTAGGCCTTGGCGTTGAAAAATGGCGGATAGCAGATTTGGCGCCGCCTAGGCGGCCTCGACGGTGACATGATTATGGCGGATTTGGCGGGTTTGACAAATTTTTTGGTTTTTTTTTTTTTAAATTTAAAGTCTGTTGTTAGCCTGGCGAACTAATACAATTAGCATATGGATAATCACCAAGGTTTGGCAGGTCGCCAGGGCTCACCCGGATCCGTGGAAGTGTGGAGCTCGCCCACATGGGGGCAGCTCACCTGCGTAGCTCGCCCAAGGGAGTTCGCCCCTATCCCCATGAAGACCTCACCGAGGTCCATCATCGCACGACACTCGTAAGCCACACAACGCACTGGAGCTCGCCCCCGAGCTCGCCCGAACCACTAGAGCCCGCCTCCGAGCTCGCCCAGGAGCTCGCCTGTTAGTCGATAGGACCCCGATGGTGCGCTCTTTTTCCCTCCGTCCGATTTATCCACAAGGGTGGTTTACGGCAAGGTTTTAATGAGGCCCATCTAGTCTAAGGCATTGTAGTAGGACGAGGCACGATGTAGGGAGCAGTGTGAGGGACCAGGACGAAGGTTACGGACCTTCGTCAACACCGGAAGCCAAATAGACTCGTAAGGTGCAGTCTCACACTCACACACCTATAAATAAGACCTCTCTTGTACTATTCAAAAATAATTCTAATTCTAATACATTCCCTACATTACATTTTCTCTCTCTAAGCTCTCCATTTTCTCTCTCTACATTATCCAAGAACACAAGATTATTGTTTGGTAGAATTAATCCGTTATAAAGAGCCACATAAACAAACACGATTAATAAATTCTATCAACAATTTGGCGCTAGAAGGAGGGTCACGAATCTGAAAATTAAAAATTCTCAAGAACAAAAAAAAAATTAGGGTTTGTTGAAGATTTGAAGATTTGAAGGTGTTCTTGATAAAAGTCAAGAACACTTGAAGATACACATACACATATTCATTCCTTCGAACAAAAATCCAGATTTTCGGATAAAAATCCAGATCTTCGGATTTACAAATTCTGCCCGGAAAAAGTTTTCAAACGCACGCGTGTACACGAATAAACCGGACCCCGGATAATTTGTCACACGCGAGGCTAGACGAAAACTTGCACAGCTCCACCCAAGCTGGACGAACACCATCCCGACGACCTCCCTCCACCTCGGCGACCTGCAGCAAGTTACCCCTCCGAAATCCAAAAATGGCAAACACTCGAGCCGCCAAAGGACAGGCCTCCATAGCTGTGGGAAGGTCCAAAGAAGGTGACCAAAACCAGGCCAAGGTGGAGACCTCACGCCAGGTGGTGGAGACCTCACAACCACCTCCCCAGAAGAGCACCGCAGCTCCGCGACCTCCGCGAGTTGTGGTGACCCAGGAAGACTTAGCCCCCGCCCTGAGGGACCTGGCCAGCAACCCCGACGAGCTCCAACGCACCATCACGACCTTACAAAGGTTGCAGCAGAGGCAGCAGGACGAGGTCGCCCTGGTACCCAGGCGAGCTCCAGCCGCCGAAGCCCGGGAGCAAACCAGGCCCACCCAGGGCACTCAAACCTGGGGGGATTACAACGTCCTCCCCACCGAGCAGGAGGTGAGCTCGGCATAAGCTCGCCAACATAGGGAGAGGGCCGGCAAGGCCAATATGGTGGAGGAGGATCCCGCTCCTTACACCGGAAGGGATTCGGCCTACACCGGGGCATCTGGAACCCACCAATCACAAAGGAGGGAAGTCCTCCAAGGCCGTCTGGGCCCGAGATACGGGGAGAACGAATGGACGGTGGCCCCAGCTGCATCCCGCGAGGACTCCGACCAACAACCACGTAGGTCCGCCCATGAGAGATTGAGAAGGCCCGCCACCGACAGGTTGGGCCCCCATGGCGGACGCCAATTCCAGCCCGTCACTGAGAGGTCACCCCAGAGTGAGGTACCTCGGGGATGTGCGTCCACGAGACTCACGACCTTTGAGCAGCCTCCGCCGGAGGTGACCCGCGATGACGAGCTGGCCTCACTGAAAAAGGTCGTCGAGATGTTGCAAGCCCAAGTAGCAGCCAAGTCTGGCGGACCTGACGCCACCACTCTCCCCGCATCTCCATTGGCACCTGCCATCCTTCGCACACCGGTCCAGAAGAAAATTCAATTCCTGGTGATGTCTGCGTACGAGGGCGAATACGACCCGAAAGTCCACCTGGCCAAGTACGCAGACGTTATGATTTCGGTTGGCGCCACCGACTCTACTCAATGCCAGAACTTCCCGCTGACCCTAGGGGACCGAGCTCACCGCTGGTTTTCTTCGCTCGCCCCGGGGTCAATCTGCTCATTTGGCCAACTCTCGCGGGAATTCTTGGCCACTTCTTCAGGTTCGGATCCTACCTTACCCAGAAGCACCGACTCGCCAACATCCACCAAGGCGAGAGCGAGACCGACCAGCAGTACCTGGAAAGGTTCAACAAAATCCTGCTGGAAGGCGAGCCGGTAAGCGAGGACACCAAGGTCATCGCAGCGATGGCCGGACTAAAAAAGGGCACTGACCTCTGGAAGGAGATGCACCTCGCATGTCCCAACACTTACACCGAATTCTGCCATAAGGCGGGGGTGTTTGTGGCTATGCAGGAGGCACTACTGAAAGAAGTTGGTGCCCAAGAGGAGAGGAAGTCCTACGGGAAGAAGTCTGGGGGCACCTATAAAGCTCCCCGGAACTTAAAGGCCTTTGGCGAGGGAGACGAGCTCAAAGAAAAGCTCAATCAGGTCCTCACCGTCTCCGTTGACCACGTCTTCACTGCCGTCAAAGGTAAGGCCATGCTGGAGGAGCCAAGGCGGATCTGCCAGGACCGCACGAAGCTCAACCCCAACAAATTCTGTGCCTACCATTAGGCCATCGGCCACTTCACCAGCGAATGCCGAGACCTCCTCAAACAACTTTGGAAATTTTACGAGGATGGGAAGCTGGTCGAGTTCGTGAAGAAGGCCCCAGCTAAGAGGCCAAGGTTCGAGAGGAGGGCTACCTCCGATGATGAGGAGGAGGAAGCGGACCAATCTGGTCCCCATAACAGACGAAGGGCACCTCCCCAGCCTCAGCAAAACATGGAGCCCACCCGGAAACTCTTGGTTCTCGAGGAGGAGATCGGAGCTGCCGGAGGTCTCCAGGACGGGGGATCCTCCATATCCAAGAGAAAGAGGAAGGCCAAAATCCGGGCCATAAACCAAGTCCAGGAAGGTAGCTCCGGCCCCAGGTCCGTCTCACAGCTTACTGACGAGCTGACATTCTCCTCGGCGGACCTGGAAGGGGTACTGATGCCCCACAACGACTCGTTGGTGATAACCGCCAACATCATGAACGTCCGAGTTCACAGGCTACTTGTGGACACCGGCGCATTCACCAACATTCTCTTCAAATCCACCTTGGATGCCTTACGTGATTTTGAGTCGTATCTGGAACCTAGCAATGCTAGGATAGTGGGGTTCAAAGAAGCTGTAACCGTCCCCCTAGGCAGTGTTAGATTGAGCGTCCCGCTTGTATCGGCTGAGGATCCCGAAAGGAGACTGACTAGGCTCATAGATTTCCAAGTTGTCGACCAGCAGTCCTCCTACAACGGGTTCCTTGGCCGCCCGTTTATTAATGAATTCAAAGTGGCGTGTTCGACCTACTACTACTGTTTGAAATTCCCAACTCCAAAAGGTGCCAGAACTATAAAAGGTGACCAGAAGAAGGCCAAACAGTGTTTACTCCAAATCAAAGACGGTTGGGTCAAAAAGTCTGTTACGCAGGTCCACATCCTCGAAGAGGACGTACAGATTCCGACTGACGAGCCAAATATCCTAGACGTCGTCTCGGTCGAAACTGAGATGATGGAGGTAGGCGATTTGTCAGAAATCAACCAAGGTACAGGACCCTTGCAAGACACACAACCGACACCAATGGAGGATTTGGAAGAAACCCAAGTGTTGGGACCTGCGCAAGGGTCGGGACCTACGCTGGAACAACAACCTGCTCCCATGGAGGTGGTTAAGGAAGCCCAAGATGGGGGACCTGCGGGAGGTCAAGAACCAACACTAATGGACGTTGACCCAACTCCCCAAGTCACCGCACCATCCCAAGTTGACAAACCGCCGGAGGTACTAACAGTTGATGGACCCGCCCGAGCTGAAAGCCAACCGGATGACCTCGAACTGCGCATAGGTCGCGAACCTGTGCAGATGTCACAAGAGGAGTGGGACGAGTTCATCAGCGACCCGAGGTGGAAAAGTCAAAAGAGAAAAGCCACCCCCATGGAAGAATTGACGGCACTCCCGGTGGACCCGGAAAGGGACTTAGAACTTTTCATCGGTTCTGAGTTACCTGAACCGTACCGGTCGAGGATGGAACTATTCCTGATGACCAACCTGGACGTGTTTACCTGGTCCCATGAAGACATGACAGGGATCCCGTTGGAACATGCTTGCCACAAACTCAACATAGATCCGACGAGGAGACCTGTACGTCAAAAACGGAGAAAGTATGGACCAGACAAGTACGCAGCCCTAACTGTTGAGGTGGAGAAGTTGTTAGACAACAAGCTCATCAAGGAAGCATTGTGTCCGCAGTGGGTCGCGAACCCCGTCATGGTGAAGAAACACAATGGGACGTGGAGACTCTGCATTGACTTCACGGACCTGAACAAAGCATGCCCGAAGAACAACTTCCCACTGCCTCACATCGACCAGCTGGTAGATAGCACCGCAGGCCATGAGATGATGACATTCATGGATGCTTTTGCGGGCTATCACCAGATAGCTCTACACCCAGATGACCAGGAACATACGACGTTCTACACGAACAAGAACATGTATTGCTGGGAAAGGATGCCGTTCGGACTCATCAACGCTGGAGCCACCTACCAAAGGTTGGTGAATAAAATGTTCGACCAACACATTGGCGAATCCATGGAGGTGTACGTAGATGACATAGTTGTCAAGAGTCTGAGAAAGGAGGACCACCTGGACCACCTAAAATAGACCTTCGACATACTGCGCCACTACAACATGAAGTTAAACCCCAAGAAGACCAGCTTCGGCGTACACTCCGGAAAATTCCTGGGGCACCTAGTTAGCCAGCATGGAATTGAGGTCAACCCGACACAGGTCTAATGTATAATCGAGATGGGTATACTCGATTCCGACCAAAAAATTCAAAGACTGAATGGGTGTGTGGCAGCCCTGAACAGATTCATCTCCAGGTCCGGCGACCGAAATCGTCCATTCTTCGAGGCGATTAAGGTAAACACACGGAGGTACAAAGAGGCGGCCAAAGCCAACAAGCTCCACCTCAAAAACTACTTCGTCTGGACAAGTGAATGCCAACGAGTCTTTGAAGACATCAAAACATACCTGGCGGATACGTAGGTCCTGTCAAAGCCGATACCTGGAGAGAAGCTGTATCTATACCTAGCCGCGTCGGAGGTGGCCATCAGCTCCGTCCTGGTTCGAGAAGAGGCGAAAACACACCTACCAGTGTACTACTTGAGCCAAGTCTTACATGAAGCTGAGTTGCGGTACACCCCAACAGAGAAGCTGGCTTATGCACTGGTGATGAGTGTTAGAAAATTGAGGTCCTACTTCTTTGACCACCCGGTAGAGGTGCTGACAACGTTCCCACTACGTCAAATACTATAGCGCCCAGACATCGCCGAATGCCTGCTGAAATGGTCACTAGAGATCAGCCAATACGGTATAACCTACGCACCCCGAACAGCGATCAAGGGACAAGCGCTCGCTGACTTTATCGTCGAGCTAACTTTCCCACAAGATCCGACGAGGGGGCATATAGCTCTGTGGCATCTCTACGTGGACGGATCATCAACCAACGTAGCAGCAGGCACCGGCGTGGTCCTGATCAGCCTGGACAGACAAGTCTTCACCTCCGCAATCCGGTTCGACTTTCGAGCAACCAACAACGAGATGGAGTATGAAGCGTTGATAGCGGGACTTAGGCTATCATTAGCTGTGGGGGCAACCAATCTTCAAGTTTTCGAAGATTCCCAGCTAATAATATTCCAAGTTCGGGGGGAATATGAGGCAAAAGACCAGCAGATGATGACCTACAAAAAGATAGCCGCGCACCTGATCTCGATTTTCACACAGGTCTACATCAACCAGATACCGCGACTAGAAAACACACAAGCAGATGTTCTAGCCCGGCTAGCTACTAGCAACGGCGAAGTTGAATTCACAGAGGTTGTAATCACCACACTAAAAAAACCCTCGACGTCCGATTATAAGATAAATCAAACTTCGAGTGGGGGGCAGGAGGATAGTGAAGATGGTGAAGATTGGTGCACTCCAATCCAAAAATATTTGACAGACGGAACAACCCCCGTGGACACCTGGGAAGCTAGCCGGCTAGTAAAGCAAGCTGTCAGATATACACTGCTGGATGGCCAACTCTACAAACGTGGATTCTCTCTACCCCTACTCAAGTGCCTAACTAAGAAGCAGAGGTCCAAAGTGTTAGAAGAAATTCACGAAGGGATTTGTGGGAGTCACGCTGGGAGGCAAGCATTGGCATACAAGACGATCAGACAGGGCTACTACTGGCCCACTCTTCGCAAAGATGCCATCAGCTTCGCTCGAAGGTGCCGAAAGTGCAAACTTTTTGCACCTAACATCCACTCCCCAGCCAACCAGCTGAAATCGGTTTTCAGCCCATGGTCTTTCGCAAAATGGGGAATCGACTTGATCGGTCCATTTCCACCTGGTAGAGGCTGTGTAAAGTTTGCTGTTGTAACAGTAGACTACTACACTAAGTGGGCTGAGGCCGAAGCTCTCACAACTATAACCCAGGAAAGGATGATCGGCTTCATTTGGAAAAACCTGGTCTGCATGTTCGGACTTCCGCAGTCGATCATCACAGACAATGGAAGGCAGTTCGACGGTCAAAAGCTGAGAGACTTCTGCAGTTCATGGAACATCAAGAAGCACTACTCAACTCCATATCATCCCCAGTCGAACGGCCAGGTCGAGGTGGTGAACAAGATTCTGAAACACATATTGAAGCTCCGCCTCGAAGAAAAGAAAGGGAGCTGGGCAGACGAACTCCATGAGGTCCTATGGTCTTATAGAACTTCCTATAGCCTTCGGGACTGAAGCCGTGGTCCCGGTCGAAGTCCAGAACAAGACTTGGAAGGTGGTGGGGTATGATGAAGAAAAGAATGATGAAGCCCTGGCAGTAGAGAAGGATCTGATCGAAGAGACCAGAGCCTCGTCAGAAATGAAGAACGCCACCTACAAGCATAGAGCAGAAAAATATTACAACTCTCAGGTCCGAGATAGAAAATTCAAGGTCGGAGACCTAGTGTTGAAAAAGAAATTGATGGCCCCACCAGGTGTATTCTGTTCAAACTGGGAAGGATCGTTCCGGGTCACCGCAGCCTGGCCAAACAGTACTTATGATCTTGAAGACGCAGAAGGCAAAGCTTCGTCATACACTTGGAGCGCGGCGCACCTAAAAAAGTTCTACCAATAGACTAGGATCCTGTAATAGACTAGTCGAAGGTTTACATCAGAAATGTCGATGACAACCGATGTAAATTACGTTGCTATAAAAAATCAGAGAAATTCAGAAAAATTCCCAAGTATTTGGACCTGTGCAGCTCTCCAACCAGGCGAGCTGCACCAGGTCGCCCACTGCTCAAGGGAACTAGCCAAGCCCAGCTCGCCCACGTACTCGAAAACCCGCAATGCGCAAGGACCAAGGTCCCAAGCGTTGTAATTAAATAGCTCGAAGGCAAAGGCCAAAGTGCCCAAGGTCGCGAAGGTACCCTTCTTAAAGGGTTGCTAAGCACCTACTGCCATAAGTTAGAAAATTCGCGAAAAAAAGATGAAAAAACGTCTAAGGCAAGGTTCATGAAACCCAATGGCCCAATGTGAATCAATCGAAGTGCAGTTCGCCGCCCTAAGTGGTCTAAGACGAACAATTCGCGGCCCTATGTGGCGTAAGACGAAGAATACGCACTCTCAAAACAGAGGTATAATTCGTAGTCGAAAGTGACGTAAAACGAACGATTGGCTTCTCAAAGTAGAATAAGACGAACAATTATGTACCAGAAAAATAAACAAGAACGAGCTATTTAAAAATTATAACGTAAAAGCGCAAAGACGTAAGTAAAAAGAGTTGGACAAAAAATGCTCGACTTATATTCAAAAGATACTTAAGAGATTTTCAAGTCAAAAATGTACTTGAAAAAATCCTAAGTATGAGTAGCAGTGCTGGCCAGAAAGGCCGATCAGCTGGCCATCTTTGAACTACAAAAATCTCCTTCTGGGCGAGCTGCACGTGCCCGGCGAGCTAGATCTACTTAAACAAAAAATCAGAAACTACAACCAGGAAAATGAAAGCTATTCTAGAAAGCTAGGGAAAAATCCTAAGTCTCCGGAGCAGCGGGGACATCAAAAGGCACCTCGGCGGAGTCGTGGTCGACCTGGCGGACTGGGAGGGCTAGTTCGGCCTCAGGAATGATGTTTCCAGTCAACCCACTGACATCGAGCTCGCCAATGTTCAACACTGCATCCCCGCAAGCTTCTTGGAGCTGCGCGACAGTGAGGGGGACCCGCTCCTCCTCGCCAGCGACCTCCTCCTCGCCAATGTTCAGCTCCGGTACCTCAACTGTCTTGATAACTTGGAAGCAGGCTGGCACAAAGTTGAGGGGGATGCCGAGCTCCGGGAGGTCGCCAATGTCCAGCTCGGCACCATCCGGGAAGGGAACCCGGTCCAGACAGGCCTTGAAGTCGCCTACCACAGCCTCGACCTCGTCGTCCTTGTGGGCTCGAGCCCACCAAAGGGTTCGCAGGACCTCGGCGTAGCATTGGACACATCCTTTGTCCGAGGCCTCGGCCCTCACAGCCGCCAGATCCAGCGAGGAAGAAGCGACATTCCGCAGCTCGGCAACCTCGTTGGCCTTCGCCTACAACTCGTCTCTTAGCCTTTCACACTCAGCATTGGAACTCTTCACCAGGCCCCGCTGCAGTGCGAGATCCTTCTTCGTAATCTCATGATTGCCGACCTCCTGGGCGAGCTGGGCAGCGAGCTCATCTTCCTTGGCTTTTATCCTCACCTCTGTCTCCTGCTCGAGCCTGGCTAGCCGGCTCTTAACGTTCTCGAGCTGCTGCAAGGCACTTTGCTCGGCAGCAATGAATGTCTCGGCTCTCTCCTCGACGAGCTGCGCCTGCCTCTTCGCCTTGTCGGCGGTGTCCGCCAGCGCCAGCATCCTTTTGTTCCTGTCGGAGCGACCTGCCTCCAGCTCGGCAACCTGCTCGAAAGCCTTCTGGTTGGCGAGCATCAATCTACTCGCATGGTGAGCCGAGAGGAGGAGGTTCTCCTTCAGGTCCTGGCTATTGATGGTCGCCACCAGCGGAGTCATCCAATGCCTCGGCATCTCGCTCACAGTATTCCGGACTAAGCCCGGATGGAGGCTCCGCATCGACTTTAGGGAGCGAGATCGCTCGAAGGCATGCAGGGCCTCGTGACGATTCGGGAAGGCGATTGGGGCATAACTGCGAGATCAAAACAAATAGAAAATGTTAGAAAAATAGACAACAATAAATGATGAAGATCAACTGGGCGAGCTACTTTCTGAGCTCGTTCAGGGTCCCAACCAAGGAGTGTGTCATCGTTAGTTTGCACCCCGAATGGAGATGGCGAGGGGGGCGAGCTCCGGATGGGCGTGGCCGCCAGCGGGGCAGTGGATTGAGCGGATCCCCCCTGTCCGGACCTCGCCGAGACGCTCTCAACTCAGTCGGAGTCCTCATCAACCAGGCCAGTGTACTTGGTCCTCTTGCGAGCTGGGGGATCCTCCTTGTCAGCTCGGGATCCTTCGCCTCTTTGGGACCCCTTTTTCCCTCGACCTCGCTCGGAGGAGGCGACAGCTCGCCCCCCACCTCTGCTCGTCCGAGCGACCTCCGCAGCCTTGGACTTCTCGGGGGCCTTGGTCTTTTCCCTCTGGGTCCCCGACCCCCCTACCTCGCCCTTCTTAGAGGCGAGCTCTGCCTCCTTGCTCACCTCCAACGCGAGCACGGACGGCGGAGCGAGTCTGTTGGGGCGAGGTGGGCCCATTTCAAAATGCTCTTTAATAAGTTGGTAGGCCTCGGGGACCTCAGCGATTGGAATGGCGACGAAGCTACCACCTGCACAAAAATTGAAAATGTCAGCATGATGGGCGAACTACACCCCCCATAGGCGAGCTCCAAAGAGTTAAACCTGGGAGCTCGGGACCTTGGATATCGAGGTGGTGCGGCAGTGTGAGGAGCCCGGCGAGCCGCAAGTAATGGTGCACGCACAGGTGGGCGACCTGCCTATCCTTCTCGCTTCTCAAATAGCAGATGGCGCGCACCACGTCGAACTGGGCCGATATCTTAGGCCTGCCCCTGCTGGATTTGTGGCGCTTCGGAACTGCAAAAAGAAAGAAAATTAGAATTAGTATATCTAATTCAACCCACACACACCGAAATAGGCGACCTACTGCTGGCTTTCCCGTATCCCTACGGAGTGGGAATACGGTCACCTCGCCCGTGGTACGTACTGGAGGCTCGCCAGTCTCCACCTATGAAGAAAAATTGCTTCTTCCAATCACAGACTTTATTGGGCAAGTCCCCGAGAAATTTTTCCCCCGGGCGAGCTTTCAGATAATAGTATCCCGCGTCGTCCTGCGCCCGCTTGGTCACGGCGAAGAGCTCGCCCAGGTCCGCTGAGGTCGTCGCGTTCTCGTAGCCCTCCAATCCAAAAATGGACAGGGCGGCGAGAAGGTTGCTCCATGCGTTCAGGGTGAGCTGAGTGATGGGCAAATTATTGTCGGCAAGGTATTGGCCGATGATCGGGTGCAATGGCAACGTAAGCCCGGCCCTCAGAACATCGACATTCAAAGCAGTCAGCCCCTTAGGAGGCGCATCGGCCCGCTCATTCTTCATTGGAGCATACATGAAGATGTCGAGCGGGATGCGATACTCCCTGCGTATGATGGGCAGGTCGCACTCGTCAATGAGGCTCACCACCTCGCCAGCCTTATAATCAGATGGGGCGACTTCCTCTAGGTCGGCGGGGTCGGCGGGGAGTACCCGGTCCGGGCAGGGGAAGCTCGCCGCATACTCGGTGACATACTCGCCCCAGTCGAATGGATGGACGACCTGGGCAGGAACCTGATGTTCGACCAGCTGGGGTTCCGGGAAACCAATGCGACGGAACCACTCGAGCGTAACTTCCTCTAGGTCGCCACCCCCCTCGTCGACCTCGGCGATACCCTCATCAACCTCCTCAGGCCCTTTGTTGCCACTGGCAACTCTTTCCTCTTGGGCGACCTCGTCGCCTTCCTCCCATACCTCGCAGTACACGGCGTGGAGGCTCCTTCCTCCGGATCGGGACGCAGCTCGCCGGAGACCTGGCGAGCTGCCGAGATCACCTCAGAGCTGGAGCCGATCTCCACATACGAAATCCGAGGAGGCTCATCCTCAATTATTGGTCGTTTCTCAGGGTTTCGGTCCGAAAGGGTCCTACTCGAAGAGTGTGTCGACATTATCTCAAAGAAGTCCAAAGGGTTCTCGGCACAGTCCAATAATCCAAAGTCAAGGTGTGGTACCGTTTAGGGAGCCCGAAGAAACGAAAGAAAAATCAAGTAAAAGGCAGAAGAAAAGGGGAGAAAGATCGAATCCTACCTTGAAGAGCCTTCGAAAATCCGTCGAACGCAAGAAAAATTGGTCGCCGGGAAAGCTCTGAGAATTCAAAAATGCAGAAAGTGAGAAAATGGGTCCACTTCCCCCTATTTATAGACGTCGGGGCGAGGTGTGATATTCGGAAAGTACGGGGACCTGTTTGCAAAAGATTTGAAAGTTGACATGATTGTGGACGGGAACCGAGGCCTCAAAAGACGTGCATGACTCCTGGATTCCCGCACCATGTCGGCCAAAAACAGCCGCCCTGGCCGAGCTCGCTTGCTAGCTCGGCAATCACCCAGGGATAGTTCGCCGAGATTCAAATTCTCCAGCTCGCCCGCACATTTGACGAAGTCATGATGCATGCGAGCTGGGGGCAAATGTTGGCCTGGCGAACTAATACAATTAGCATATGGATAATCACCAAGGTTTGGCAGGTCGCCAGGGCTCACCCGGATCCGCGGAAGTGTGGAGCTCTCCCATATGGGGGCAGCTCACCTGCGTAGCTCGCCCAAGGGAGTTCGCCCCTATCCCCACGAAGACCTCGCCGAGGTCCATCATCGCACGACACTCGTAAGCCACGCAAGGCACTGGAGCTCGCCCCCGAGATCGCCCGAACCACTGGAGCCCGCCTCCGAGCTCGCCCAGGAGCTCGCCTGTTAGTCAATAGGACCCCGATGGTGCGCTCTTTTCCCTCCGTCCGGTTTATCCACAAGGGTGGTTTACGGTGAGGTTTTTAATGAGGTCCATCTAGTCTAAGGCATTGTAGTAGGACGAGGCACGATGTAGGGAGCAGTGTGAGGGACCAGGACGAAGGTTACGGACCTTCGTCAACACCGGAAGCCAAATAGTCTCGTAAGGTGCCGTCTCACACTCACACACCTATAAATAAGACCTCTCTTGTACTATTCAAAAATAATTCTAATTCTAATACATTCCCTACATTACACTTTCTCTCTCTAAGCTCTCCATTTTCTCTCTCTACATTATCCAAGAACACAAGATTATTGTTTGGTAGAATTAATCCGTTATAAAGAGCCACATAAACAAACACGATTAATAAATTCTATCAACATCTGTATTTATTAAATAAACTAATAACTAAACTAATCTAAAGTAATACTTAATTATGTGAAAAATGTATTTGGGTATTAAACTATTGTATGTGTTATTTTAAGTTTAAAATTTATTGTGAAATGTATATTTTTATTAGAAAATTTTAATATTAGTAGAATTTTTTAAAAATAATTAGAAATATATTAAAAAACCTTGGCACCGCCTAGACGACCTTGGCGCTTGAAGGTGGTCGGCCGCCCGCCGACCGCCATTTACACCCTTGATGAGACTGCAATGATTTATTAAACTATGAGTTAAAATCTGTGCATGATTTTTTGTTAACAATATTTGGATATCTTATATTTATTCAAATTATTATTATATGCCTAATAAGATTTATTTACTTTGTGAAATTTAAAATAATTTCATTAGAAATTTTTCTTAGATTCATAAACTAGTTTTCAAATTCGTTGTATGGTTTTTATGTTGACTTAAATGATTTCTAAAAATTACTTCATAATTAGTAATTAGACTATTGAAATAATTTGAAAGCATTAATTATTTTGTTAGTGATAAAAAATTATACATAAAATATTTTACGGTGTGAAACATACCAACTTATATAAAATGTTTTACGGTGTGATAAAACTTATATTAAATGTTTCACGGTGTGAAACATACTAAAAGATAAAATTTTATATCACTAATTTAAAAATATTAAATTTTTTTATTTTTTGAAATTAACTATGAGAAAAATATGTATTTTTAAAAGAACATATACATGTTTCTTAATATTTTTTATTGATTTATGTTGATAATATATTGTTAATGTACTAATATATCTTTTAATATTTACCTATGTTACTACAAGTACAATATATATTTTTCATATAATATAATAGCAAAATATGTGTTATTATAAGAAAAATATTATTTTTCATAAATATTTATTTCTTTGTATAGAAATAATTATTATTTTTATATAATAAAGCATATAAAATAGTAAAAAAAATGTGTTACTATATGAATTGGATATAATTTTTTTTTTATCCCATAACTTTTGCACTTTTCCAAATACGTCCCAATAAAGTTAATTTATCCAATTACGTCCCAAATGACACGTGATCGTCGTAAAGCCCCAATTTAAATGGCACGTGATCGGCACATGGGGTCAAAACGACGTCGTTTCGTTTACTCAGGTTATATCCGGCGAGATTTGGGACGTAAATTGTATACTTAATAGA
Organism: Prunella vulgaris; assembly: GCA_026898435.1. NCBI lineage: Eukaryota > Viridiplantae > Streptophyta > Magnoliopsida > Lamiales > Lamiaceae > Prunella > Prunella vulgaris. The sequence continues at coordinate 36,019 of JAPKLY010000164.1, read as the reverse complement.
CATTTGGGACGTAATTGGATAAATTAACTTTATTGGGACGTATTTGGAAAAGTGCAAAAATTATGGGACCAAAAAATTTTCTATCCCATGTAAGTCACCCTAGTTTCTTTTAACAAAAATATTATCATTTTTTTCAAAATGATAACTTTTTATTAATAAGTGCAAGTCTTATGATATGAGATAGTCTCACACAAAATTTACTCTTTAAAATATTATATACTAATGTATTTTATATCATATGCATTTTCATAAAATTAGCATAATACAATAAAAAAATACAACGAAAATATAATTAAATTGAAATGGGGATTTCCCATGAGAACGACAACGAAAATTACAATTCCCCAGTCTGTTAGGGAAACGGAAAAATGATCTTTCATCTGGTATCGTCCCGTTGACATTCCTAACTCGGACACGGCTTAATAAATGATGAGATTTGTTTGCATTTATTTAGCCATCAATAATATTGGTTGAATAGACTCTATTCAGTTGGATTCGCTTCTCAATATATATAATTTGATTATTTTGATTTGGAAAAAAAATACTCCATCCGTCTCAGAAGACATTACAGTGTCTTTTGGGCTCGCAGTTTAAGAAAAATATATAATAAATACATTTTTATTAATATTATATGTGTATTGTGAGAGTAAAATTTAATAAATAATTTCCACTTTTAGATATGCAAACTTTTTGTGGGACAGACCAAAATAAAAAGTATGCAATATCTTTTGGGACGGAAAGAGTATGATTTAATAGATTGAATGATCATCTCTAGTGATCAGGGATGTGAGAAAATCATCTCCATAGGCGAGGATGAAGGTCATACTCCCCAACTCATTCCCCCATTGAATTCAATACATATAGATTATAATCTTACGAAAAAATTTATGTGCTATCGTCTCATGATATGAGATTAGCAAAAAAAAATGGTGATAGAATTATAATAAAATATGACAATATTTTTAATAAAAGTGATTTACTAAAAGTGATACGTGAGTTTTTTTTTTGTTAAAATTTTATCACTTTTAAAAGTGACAGCTGTTGACAGGGCGAACTACCTGAGGATAATCACGAAATTATCCCAAGGCTTAGGAGGTCGCCCGCTTGTAGAAGAGCTAAGTCGTCAGCCCTAACCAAGGCCAACATGGAGGAGCTCGCCGAGGTGGGCAAGGACCTCGCCCAAGCTCCCAGCAGGCCGAGGTCGAAGGCCAGAGATATCTGAAGAGAAGGAGAGTACGGGCGAGCTACCCCTCTCGAGAAGGAGCCCGCCCCTGTCCGAAGAGAGCCTTGCCGAGGTCTACCCTTGTATCATCCCCAAGAACCGCACAAGGCAGGAGAGCTCGCCAAGTAGCTCGCCCAGCTTGAAGGCCCTCACTCAGGGAGAAGCTCGCCATGTAGCTCGCCCAGCTCGGAGGCCCGGTTGGCGGATGTACAAATAGGACAGATAGATATGTAGTAGAATGAGGCATTGTAAAGAGAGCAGTGTGAGGGACCAAGGCGAGGGTCAGGAACCTCGTCAACACCGGAAGCCAAATAGGCTCGTAAGGTGTCACCTCACACTCGCACACCTATAAATAAAATATTTCTTGTACTATTACGAAATACAATACACTTCCAATCATAATACAACATTTTACTTTCTCTCTCTAAACCCCTAACTTTCTCTCTCTATGTCTTCCCCTCAAGAACACCTATGAACACATTCTTAGATTATTGTTTGATAGGATTAATATGTTATAAAGCCACATAAACAAAAACGATTAGTAAATTCTATCAACAACAACTTCTAAATTAATAAATGACACATTTTATATTGGTTTTATGTCATAAGATGGTCTCACACACGACTTACTCTTATTTATCACTCACGATTTTACATAATTTACAATAGAAAAAAAAAACTTATATTAGACTATCTAATGATAGAAACATGTCACTTATTAATAAAAAGTTATAAAGTTTAATAAAAAATGATAGTCACCTTTAATAAAAATATTATCACTTCTTAAAAGTGATAACTTTTTATTTATAAGTGCAGGTCTTATGACATGGGACGATCTCACACAAGACTTACTCTTTGAAATATTATAAACTAATGTATTTTATATCATATGCATTTTGATAAAATTAGCATAATATAACCAAAAAATGCAAGGAAAATACAAACAAGAACATATAATTAAATTGAAATGGAGATTTTCGATGAGAACGACAACGGAAATTACAGTTCCCCGACCCGTTTAGGAGAATGGAAAAGCGATCCTCCATTTGATCTTGTCCCGTTGACATTCCTAATCCGACACGGCTTATTAAATGATGAGATTTCTTTGCATTTATTTAGTCATCAATATTACTTGCTTTTTTTTTTTAAATGAAAATTATTTATTGTTAACTACTCCCTCCGTCCACGAAATTTATGCTCACATTTTTGCACGTGGTTTAATGCAATATGTCGGAAGGTATTATGGGATATTGTGAGGTCCGTTTTGAGTAAAGAAAGTATTTATGGAAAGTACATATGATATACTTTTCATAAGTATTCTCTTTATTCAAAACGAACCTCACAATATCCCGTAATACCCTCCGACATATTGCATTAAACCACGTGCAAAAATGTGAGCATAAATTTCGTGGACGGAGGTAGTATAAAAGTAGGTGTCATAGAAATAAAATCTCAAAACCAACGGTGTTGATAACCTAACACCATAATTCCCTACCCCCAATCTCTCAATCTCAGTCGTCGTCTCTTCCCCCAAATCTCCACCCTCCGATCTCTCCCTCGCGCGCAAATACAAATTCACAGGTAAATTTCTTTGTTCATTTCTCTCTCCATCACTCTCTCTCTCTCCTCACGTAGAGATTGATATCCCCTGTATCTATCTGTTTTCCCTTCAATCTGCATGACCTAAGTTTTCGGTTTAATGTTAGGGTTTCGTTTGATCGAATGGCGGACGGGCAAGGAGCTCCATGGAGCCCCACCGGCGGAAGCCACGAAAGCGGCGGCGACCAGAGCCCGCGCTCCGGCGTTCGTGAGCAGGATCGGTTCCTACCGATTGCCAATATTAGCCGGATCATGAAGAAGGCGCTCCCTCAGAATGGGAAAATCGCCAAAGATGCCAAGGAGACTGTACAGGAATGCGTTTCGGAGTTTATTAGCTTCGTCACTAGCGAGTATGCCGTTGAAATTTATTGATTATAGCTTTGATCGATCGGATTTTATCTTCTATGTCACTTTTATATATACTGCGATTAATTTAGCTTGCTTATCGGTATTTTGGATATGTTTGTACATGACACGGTAGCTTGAAGGGGTTAATGTTGATATGACATCAATTTCCTGTTTCTATGTGGAATTGTTTGAATGATTTATTCTTTGGAGGTCCCTGTAGGATTATTGATTTTGTCTGCGTAAATTTAGTGTAAATTAGTTACTTAAATTGTTTTTTGTGGCTGAATATGAAGGGCTAGTGATAAGTGCCAGAGAGAGAAACGAAAGACAATCAATGGAGATGATTTGTTATGGGCTATGGCGACCTTAGGTTTTGAAGATTATATCGAACCACTCAAGGTGTATCTGAGTAGGTACAGAGAGGTAATTGTTCCTGATGTCCCATAGGGTGTTGTTTTCATTGATTCAACTTTCTGGCGTTTCTTTGGTTTCTATTTAAATTTGTTACTGACAATGTTCTTTTGCTTTATTTTGGCTTCTTTTCGTGTGGATTGTTCTGCTCTCTAACTTTAGATGGAGGTGAGTGAATTAGCATGTTACATATTTTCTCTCCCGGTGTTCATTTTATTCTATTTAGACTCTGATCATGTTTCTCCATCAGGGTGAGACCAAGGGATCAACAAAGGGTGCTGATGGATCTTCCCGGAAGGATGGAATGCAACATGGTCCTAGTTCACAGGTATGTGCCAATGTGTCATATAATTTATGTCATTTGGATTAAATTTGTTATAATCCACAATTATGGGTCTGTTGAATCATTAGTTTCTGCTTGTGCACAGCTGGTTCACCAAAGTTCTTTTCCACAAGGCATCAATTATGGGAACTCTCAGGTACCTCTTTGTGCTTCTTGATGACATTTGCATGGTCCACATCACTGTGTCTGCATAAGGCTAATGTTCTTAGATTATTACATTTATTTGTGTCTCAGTGCTTTATCTGTGTTACTATGCTTGCTTCCCAGTGCATTAAGAAAATTTCATTTCAATGTGATCAATCCTGGATAAGATTTTCTCTTGTATGCGTATTTGTTGCTGTGATCATTGCTCATCAATCGATATTCTGAAACATTATTCAACAGGAGAATACTGTTCTTTTAAACCACTTTATGTGTATTTTTTCTCCAAACGGTTGCAACAACTGGGCTCTTGAATCAATTTATTTTACATCTGTTCTTATTCTGTCCAAGTTATCAGAGCATTCAACTCTGTGTGTCTAGTCGGCTACTAAACCCTGCTTGACAAATATCATTTGATGCAATGCATTGTCCATGGGCTTTGATTGGTATGTGCTAGGAGTATTCTACCCCAAGAGTTCTTTTTTTTTTTTTTTAATGTTCAGTGGCATGGTCTGTGGTTTTACAATTCATTTTAGTTTTAAGGGGTGCTTGGTTTTTAATGAGAATGGTAAAGAAAATGATTGTAGGGTTGTTGTGGGATGAGAAAGATGATTAGTTACTCTCATCATACTTCGCACGGGGTATGAAACTCAAAATAAGTTAATCATACCCCATTTAAAAGAACTACCTCCTCTATAATCAATCATTTCTCCCCAATCGTTCCATTATTCATCAACGGACATTCATTTTGTCTTAACTGATTTTAAGAGTAGTGCAATACACTACCATTTCTCCTTCTCATTACCCCATTTTGATGAACTACCTCCTCCTCCATAATCATCTTCCCTATCATTCCATTATTCCTCAACCAACATTCATTTTTTGTCTCAACTTATTTTGATGAACTACCTCTTCCTTTGTAATCATTTCTTCCTAATCATTCTATTATTCCTCAACCAGCATTCATTTTTTGTCTCAACTTATTCTCGTTACTATTCCTATTGAAAATTTTGAACCAAACAATCCATGTTTTCTGTTTGAAGTCCAATTTTTTACTTTCTTGCGATGAAATGGCAGTGTTGTCATGTTGGTTATCTCCTCTTGGAGGGTTGGAATTATTCCGACGACTTCATGTTTGTGTTTCATCATAATTTCTACCCAGATTTGTGGATGTAATTCTCACTGTTTCCCCTTTCATATTGTAGCCACAAGGTCAACACATGATGGTCCCAACTCCTGGCCTGGATTAGCAGATTTCGCTTGTCGTCGACCAGTATAATCATTTCGTCCCCCGTGAGACAAGATCACCACAGTTCAAAGATGTATTTCATGAGTGTCCTTATATATTTCTATCTGTTGTGTATCAGAGATTATATTATATTTGAAGTACAAGTTTGTATAGGTGGGAATTGGATCCTTTTTATTTCCTTTGTAAATTTCTTGTAAATTTGGAGAAAAAACACATAATAAGGAATTAGTGTAAACAAAAGTGGAATCCACACAAATTTATCTCTCCAAATTTATAAGAAAATTACAAAAAGGGAATGGAGAGTATCCTTTGGAATTTATCTACATATGTGTTATTTAATTTTGTTACGCATTTCTACCAATTTCCGTCCTCCGTACAAGACTCCTATTTGATTGGTTATTATTTTATAAGACTAGAAATAGAAACGAAAATAGAGCCAATATTGCCTAAGTACTTATTAAATGAGAAAATTACAAAATAGTTCACAAAATTGACACTAATTACAAATTGGTTCTATACAGAAAAAAATTATATTTTTTGTGCAGAAATTGTGAATCAATTTGTAAATATAGCTATTTTTTAAACCGCTATATAAATGACCCTATTTAAATTTCTATTATCTTTATTGTGAAACCAACGTACCTAAATCATTAGAAAAAAAAAGGGTATCTTGACAATGACATCAACCTCTTAACGATTGGCATAAATGGCCTAAATGGCTAATTTAGGTTTTTTGCTCTCTTGAAGTTGTACAATTTTGTGGGACTTATACTTATAAATTTAATAATTTTAGGTATGGAGGCAGTTTTTGTAATAGAAGTTTAATTCCCACAAAACTAAAATAGGTTACAAGTTTTCATACATATTAAGAAGTGAACAAGACCCATCTTTCAGACTCATTTGTAACAGCCGAGTAGAATTGTAAGTGATATATTTTCTTCGATTTGATATTCGTATTTGAATTTTGATATACGTATTTAATTTTTTTTTATTCAAATTCAATTATTAATATTTAATTTGATTATTATTTAAATATAAATTCAAAATTATGATATTTGCTTTGATTCGATTCGCTTATAATTCTTACAACCAATTTAGCCACCTATCTGCCCTCTGCCACTTTTGAATGAAAGAAAATTGAATGTTCCAATTTTTTGAGGTGGAATAGAGAGTAGATTTTTTTTTCTCTAAGAAGGGTATATATGTATTTTTGTATTTTCATATAAAAATGGTAGAATTTAATTTTTTAAAGGAGGTGAGTAGAATTTTTTAATTTTATACAAGTGGTATTTATTTTCCCTCACTATTAAGAAATGAAAGTAATATATTTAGATCATTAAAATTTTACTTTCATTTTTTTATTAAATCTCTATGGATACTCATAAGTCATATCTCAAGACAATTAATAGTAGCAAGATATATGTGTATATTTTAAGAATAGTAACAAAATAAATTAAATAGAGATAAAATAAAGTATAAGTTTAATTATATTTTAAATATAGTAAGTTGTCCATCCTTATAAAGAATGAACATAAAAATCAAATCTACATTCGTGGGATAGGGGGAATATTCCCTTTCTTTCAATTTACTTGTCATTTTTTGTGTTTCACATAATTTAAGAAAGTCATTTAATACTCATTGATATAAGTAATTTGTATGTATGCATTCAAAATTTTGAAAATTAATTATAAAATCTATGCAGTTTGGTATATATTGTGTGATTGAATTGTAATACCCCACATAGTAATTAACATTACTCCAATGTTCCAAATACTAATCAATAATATTATAAGTAGTAACCAATTATATCTCAACTTTTAATATATATATATATTGAAAAAATGTTTAAAATTAAACGCATGTCATGCACAAACGCACTTAAGTTTATACCAGAATTTGTGTATAGTATCTTTTGGGTGTTTTACATAGATTAAGAAAGACATGTAATACTCATAGATATTAATATAAATTGATTAATATATCTTTTTGGTGTTTCACATATAATCACAAAACATATAACAATTTTATTTTAAATGGTAAAATTTGAATATGGTTTGGTTTTTTGTACAAAATTAAAAACTATAAATATCTTGAAATATTTTATTTATCTAAAACACTTAAAATTGAGAACTAAGTGTGTAAAATTTATTTGATAGGTGAATCAAGCCAGAGTGTATATTTGGTGGGTTGGAGCTGATTTTACAACCAAGGATGATTGAAAATCAAATCAAATTATTCGATATTCGATTCAAGTTCGTTCATAATAAATTCATTTATGTTCAATTAGAAATAAACATCAAATAAGATTGAACATAAATTTATATTCAGAATAGTCTGGCATTCAAGACAAATGCGAGCTCGATGATTAAAAATAAATAAGTGTAAAAATATCAAATTATGACTCAGTTAATTATTACATAAATTCAACATAAATATAAAAACTCCACAAAATTTCAAATAAATTTGAATTCTTGGATAAGTTAATCAAATAATCGTCCTTCTTAAAATTAAAATCTCGTTATTAATATTAACTTATGACAAATTTCATAGGTAATGCAATTACTATAGCCGTCAAAGCTACATGTGCAAATTGAGCTGTAATTGTTTAGGTTATAAAACGAGCACTGATTATATTAAAAAGTGCAAATGTTATTAATTTTTAGTGTAAATTTCTTTATAATAATTAATTGGGAAAATATAGATTTTTGTTCTTTAATTTTTTTTTTAAATTCTATTATATTTTGACTTTTATTTTTCGTCCTATAAATTAAAAAAAAAATTAGTCCTACAACTGTGACTTGAAGGTTGCACAACCGGTAATGATGATATGTCATAATTTTTTCTTAATTTTTATGTATTTAATTGTTTATAAATCCAAACTCATCAAACTAATTCTTTTTTTGTTTCTAATTTATTTATATATATTTAAATAATATTTTTAATTCTATAAATTTAATATTTTACACTACTAAAAAAATTTATGTATTTAATTGTACATAAATCCAAATTGAGTGGCATTATTTTTTTAAATTCATCAAATTAATTTATTCTTGTTTCTAATTCATTTTATAGATATTTCACTAATTTTTTAAAGTTTTGTAAATATAATATTTTACATTACAATAAATTTTAATTGCATTCATTTGTATGCATTTAATTGTATATAAGTCCTATTTATATAGATATGTCACTAACAATTTTTATTTTATAAATTTAATATTTTAACTACTAAATATTTTTAATTTGTAATTGAGATTCTTTTAATCCTCATCATCATCTTCATCTTGATTTTATAAATTTAATATTTTATAAACAAAATTATTTACACACATATATATATAACAAATTAAATTTATAAAATTAAAAATAAGTTGTTTACATATATACAAATAGATTAGAAGCAAAAGGAAATTAGTTTGGCAAATAAAAAAAATGAATCAATTTGGAGTTATATATATACAATTAAATGCATAAAAAATTAACAAATTAAAAGAATTAAAAAAATTATTTAAATATACATGAATTTGTAAAAAATATGTGACTCAATTTGAAGTTATATACAATTAAAACTAGAGAAAAAATTGTACCACATTATTATTACCGATTGGATAACTCAATATGACTTTAGGTTCCTACTTTCATCACTCTCATATCTCCATCTATCCCCTTTACTATTATCCACTTTCAAATATTAAAATTAATTACATATTTAATTGTACTACCATAATGCATATCTCTAATTTCACGTTATCATAGTAGTGACTCATATATTCCTTTATACTAGGTGAGGGTGCACCTCAAAATTGAGGTGATGACCCAGATTTTAATGTTAATTTGGATGATAATATTAAAATAAAAGAAAAAAACACAAATAAAATGATATATCCGGCATCCAATGTCCTATGCATGTCCTTGTACAAAATTATATAATAAATCTTTAGAATTTGGAATTTTATATTTGTATCTACCATCAATAATATTCTCAACCAAAATCACCTTGTATACAAGTTTAAGCGGGTTCTTCCTCCTACTTACTTTGGTACACCTCTGTCGCAATTTTATAAACACAACATTATGAATAGAAACAATTATGATAATAAGCAGTCACATACAACATCATTGAAATAGTTAGAAGAAGAATAACAATAGTTGACTAAACAAACATTTAGACAACTAAACTATTTCATAGTCCAAGTCTTCACTAACCGAACAAGAACAAGAAAAAGTGAAACTAATTACAAGAATTATATACATTTTTTCAACAAAAATTCTAACAAATAGACAAGAGGTAGAGAACCACAACGATTATGTTATATAAACCAAGTGAAGATTGTACGTTTTAGACAACGAATCATGAAAATTGCATTCTTAATCACTATATTCTTGGGCATAAGGTAATTCTTAAAAAAACGGACATAAAATGATCAATTTGATTTAACATTGTATAACTGTTTCAAGAGTTATATGAGCTTCTTCTGGATCAATTTTAATAATATTTTGCCATTTACTTAAACAAAGTGTTACTGCCAATTTCAGCAACACATCAACACAACCCTTCTTAATATGCCCACTGTTAGAGTAATCTAATATACGACAATTTCATATTAGAAAATCACAAAGGTAGCTTATTAACTAATGAACCCAGTGCATGAGATGATGGAATATGACCATTAAGATGGCTTGTTATGAACATTTGAATAATCATTTTTCCATTTAGTATACTTGTTTGAGGATGAAGAGCTATAACAAATAATGAAATAAGCGATTCATCTCTGTCAGAAAAATTACCAAAATTAATAATTATCTCCTGCCTTTCCTTTGAACAACATCCTACAGCCCTCTTCATTGCATTCATTACTGATTAGGGTCATAATTGCATGTTTTTGTATTCATTTCTATATGCTTTTGGTGTGCTTATGTTCATATTTGACCCTAATATGGTATATATTGTGCTATTAACCTTTTTTGGCTAGAAAGTTGTGTTTATAGATAAAAACGAGCAAAATGGGGAAGAAACGAGCAAGATCGAGAAAAGTCCGGAAATCTGGAGTTTGGCCAAATGAAGAAATTAATGTTCCATGTCGAAGAGCTTGAAGAGAGGGTCACAACGAAAGAAGAATCGAGTCAATCGGAGTCCTAGAACTCAAGATATGACGAAAACGAGGAGAGTCGAGCATGACCCGAGCTAAGGAGTGGGATCGGCAGGAAGTCTTCTTGGATCGGCAACACGTCAAAGCGTATCGCGTGGATTCGTTCTGGAACGGCAGATAACGTCGCGCTCGATCGCGATCGACAGGAGTGCAGTGGTGGTTCGGCAGTTTGACATTCCGCGCGAACTCGCTGCCGATCACGATCGGCAGCCCTCCAGTTCACGTTCGGCAGCAGTTCTGAAATTCTATAATTTCAGGGCTATTTTCGTCTTTTTGCGCGTTTAATGAAGGGCACTTTGGACTAAACATTGTGGCCACTATAAATACCTCAAAGATCAGATTTTCAAGGCATCTAGATCATAATTCCAAGTTCTTAGATTAGATTAGAGAGAGAATTAGGTAGTTACTTAGTGAGTTCTTAATTGGATTCAATCTTCTTTCTTCCATAACTTTTGATCCGTCCGTCGGATTTTAGATCCATTTATTCCTACATACTCGTAGTGATTAGAGCTTCATTCTTGTGGTTCAATTTTGTATTTTGAGCTTTGGATCAAGACTTAGCATTTTTGGAGGTTTGTAGATTGTATTCAATTTCTCTACCTATGGTAAGTTTTCCTTTAATTCTCTTGTTTTAGTTCTTAATCATGATGTTTACATTGTTAATTGTTGATTTTCATTTCCAATTAGCCATGGGCTAATATCCTTGTTGCATGGTTGTATGAATACTATGGTGAATTTAGTTCTTGTTAATCCAATGTATGAATTAGTGATCTTGTTGGATTAGTTCTCTTATTAATGACTTGTATGAATGCTTGGGATGTTTAATTGGAATGTATGGCTTATATGGTTAGCAATGAAATGAGAATTGAGCTATAAGAACTTTATGCATGCCAAGTGTTTGATATATTGCTTGTATGACCAATGAGAATTGCATATTAGCTTAGACCTCTTAATTTGAGTGTTGGAAGTTGTAGAGAGATCTAGACATCCAATAGAGCCCTTACCTTGTGTTGTAGAGAAATCTAGACACTAGTTGGCTTGACTAAGACACCAAGAGACCTTTTGCATGCTAGGATGGATAGGACACTAGAGGAACCATAGTAGGATTACTTCCATGCACTCACACCACATTTGCTCACTTCATTGAGGTGATAGTTAGTTTTTACTTTGCTTTGTGAAGTAGATAGAAAACATGATCCTTTCTTGCTTTCCTAGCTATCCACCTTTGTAAATACTCAATACTCGCTTGATATCGCATCGTTTCCCTGTGTTTGATATTTAACTTGGTTAACTTACCACGACAACAACGATCACGTTCACTTGCGTGGAAATCATCACGATTTTGGTAAACAATTACTAAGCCAAGAAGATCCTGTTAACATTTCTTTTCATAAGATAAAACCCAAATAAATCTATAATATGAAGAAACAAATTAGATCAATGAAATAGACTTGAGAATCAAGCTTACATTGTGTTGTCTTACACTTGCAATTTTTGGAGGACAGAGGTTTAAGGACCTAGTGTTCTCGATATTCTCCCAGATACTGAGGGCAAAATTATGTGGGATTTCCTCACAACCTCCCGTCTCAAGAAACATGTGCCATGTCAACAACTACTTACAATGAACAACTAGACATAGGATTCAAAAACAGTAATAGTGTATCAAAGTCTAAATGTTTGTATTTAGGGTAGGGATTTCTCATCCCTTACTGATAAAAATTATTTATAGTAAGATGAGGAACAAAAGCACAACAAATATTGTTCAAATTAAGATTGTCTCGAATAATAATTTACCAAACAGTTGGTGAGCATATATATATATATATGTACGGTAAACTTAATTCTAACCCCATAATTCAAGAGGTTTACAAGAAATTGAATAAGGTGGAAATATATGGAAAACATCTAATTGAAGAAAATCAAGAGTTATAGGAATTAAAACAAATTGAAGGTTCTAAATTAAAATGACAATTAAATAACAACAATTATAAATACATTGTTTGAAGACTGAAACAGGACAAAGGTAGGAAGGAGATTATCAAAGTCCTCAGAACTGAAAATTCAAGCAACTATAGAGGCCAAGTGAAAGATTTTCAAAGAAGTGTAAAAAAGATTTCAAAAAATTTCATTGGGGCATTTTCATCAAATATGTGGTTGACATATGTATTTAGATTTATATTCTAATTATTCTATTATTACACAATGAAATAATAATACTATTTGGTACCTAAAACCGAAATGGAAGATGCATATAGGAAAAATTGAAGGCAGATGTCGTAGGCAGAAAAAAGCCATTAGAGAAATGGAAAGAACAAATATATCGATGATTGTCAAAAGAAACAAAGAACATATGCAAGGAAAGAGATGAAACGACCATAAAAAATAAACAACTTGGAGAGAATGGCGGATTGAGATCGATGACAAATACTAACAGGAAATAACAACTCCAGATTTCAAAAAGTGTGGATGCATATTTTGCCGGCGATTGTATTGAGACTTGAGAAAGAACGTAAGACAGTAATAGAAGACATACCTTTGTGTGGAAATGGAGGAAACCATGACAGTGGAAATTGAGGAGACAATCCAAAAAACGACGCCAAAATGTCCTGGGAAGAAAAAATATTAGAGAGTAAAGTCTATCTACAAATGTCCTTCCCTACTTACTCTCTCCTTGCGGAAAATCTACCCAGAGATTTTATCGGCCGGCAAACAGAAATGGAAATGAAGAATAAGAAACGAAAACAGAGATGGAAACGCAGGGAAGAAAGAACACCGGCAAAAGAAAGAGAAAAAAAAGTATCAGATTCAGAGGATTACGAAGGCGTGGAGTAAGTGGTCCTGTTGTTGCTTGACATCTGGCTTTATTCACTGGAAACGACTGCAAACTGGCCGCCCGCACTTATTCATACTTTATAGGGAGAAAAAGGAAAATACCCATTTTCATAAAGAAAAAAGTTTTTTACCCACTCCTCCTAAAATAAAAGTTTTCTACCCAAATGACTCACTCTTTTACCTCTTACCCCATTCACATTCCTACTCCACTCTTTTAATTTTTTTTATTCAATTATAAATTAATAAATTAGTTAAAAATTAATAATTTTTTTATCCAATCGTAAATTAATAAAACATTAATATTAATAAAGTACGACACTTTTTAAATCAATTATTATAAGTTGTGCTAAATATTTATAAATTTTCTCATTAATTAATAAATGGTAAATAATTAGAAGTAATATAAGAAATATAAAATTAATTTGAGTAGAGGATATTTAATTTATGTATTGGATTGAGTTGGGTTGAAGGGGGTGGGGTGGAATGGGGGAAGAGAAGGTACATGGGTATAAAATTTTTTATTTTTGGATGATGGGTAAAAAACTTTTTTTCTTATAAAAATGAGTATTTTTACCCTTTTCCACTACTTTATATATAGATAGAGATATGAAATTAATTGATGTTTATCCAATTTAATAAAAACCTTGTGTTGCCACCTAATTAAGTACTAAAAGTTTGTTTTAGATAAAAGAAGATATTGATAAAAATACAAATGATATAAATTTCAGTTTGATTACATAAATTATATACTCCATTAGTTTCGAAAGAGATTCCAAATTTTTTTTTTTTTGCTTTATAAAAAATAAAAATAAAATTCAATCCTAAAATAGAGAACTCTCCATAAATTTCAAATATTCATAAATTTACACCAACTTTCTTTCATACATTCCTTTAATTTTTTTTTCTTTTATATATAAAAGTTTTATAAGTTACCTTCCAAAACCTAAATCATTACTTTATTTTTCTAATTTTATGAGAGCTTCTTCCTATTAAAGCTTATTATTATTACTCCATTACTAAAAGCTTATTACTTTCCTTTTTAGTTCATTTAAAAAAAAAAAGTTATATATTTTAGAATGAAAGAGTAAATCTTATGTGCACTTCATGCACGATGTACTAAATTAATTATTAAGATTATTTAAACTGAAAATATATATTCATTATAAAGAACAATTTATGCTAAAAATTGATAATAATGTAAAATTTTCAGTGTAATTAATCAATATTTTTTAATATAAATAATTTCAACTGTTGAATAAATCAACGTATATCAAATGCATATAATTCTTGCGCAGTAAAAATATATTTTTTAAATTTTCACCTTAAAATTTTTTCACTCTTGTCATTCAACTTTTTTTTTTTTTTAAAATAGGGATTAAAAATTTATAAGTCTCATAACTTATCTTCATTTTAAACTTGATCCACATGAATTACACATTTTGATATTGATCCTATAAATTTAAAAAAATTATGATTTTGATCATTTTACAAACTTACATAACCAAAATCAAATTTAATTTTGGTCCTATATATTTGTAATAGAACCAAAATCAAAATATTTTCAAATTTACAAGACTAATATTAAAATGTGTAATCTATCTGGACCAAATTTAAATTCGTGACAAGTTGTAGGATTACAAAAACTTTAATCCAAAAAATTTATTTAAATATATTTTACTTAAAAAAATATACCTGCAGATTTTCAAAGAGGAGCACCGATTAAAAATAAATAAAAAATCTTAAAATCATAATTGGCAGCACCAGGCTGGGGAGAGTATGTGGTAGTGACACGTGTACAACTAATGGCTCATATATAAGGCGGCTTCAACAAGAAAAAACGCTTCGTCATTTTCACCAAAGGCAAAACAAAAGGGGAAAATAGGTCTGATCGCTGCTGCCAATTTTCATCATTTGAAGAAAGCGATCTTCTGTCACCCGATTTCAGTTTCTTCATTCACTCCAGGTGATAATCTCTCTCTCTCTTTCTCTCTCATTCGGTGATTTTTTTTTCCTGTGTATGTAGAATTTGTTTATGTGTGATGTGTTTTAATGTATATGTGAACGCATGGGGCATTTGTGTAGACCGCCATAACGTAGCTGCATTCTGTATCTGTTTTTTTTTTTTTTTTTGGTTTTTAGATATGTGTATGGTTTGGGTGTAGGGTTTATGATGTCTGGTGAAATTGATGAGACTTCCGGGTTTCTTTGCGGTGTTTCGCAGAAATCAGGCAGGAAGGCGAGTGGTGAAATTGTTGACGGTTTGAATTCCGAAACCCTAATTGTGAATCCTGGTGAGAAAGGGGTTTTGAGTGACGGGGTTAGGGTTTCGGAGGACGCTGAGGTTTTGGCTGGGGAATCAGAATCCGGAATTGTAATTAGTGGAACTGGGTTGAAGTCTGCAGAATTTGGTAACTTAGGAACTAAATGTAATAATGATGCAAATAAGAGAAGACTAGTGGCAACGGAATCTCGAAATAATATTAAATGGGAATCAAAGGTTATGCATTTGGTTGGGAAAGTGCTGCATGGAAAGTTGCATCTAGATAACGAGGTGGAAGACGTGGACGATTCTAGGAGAGGGAGGTGTGCGGTTTATCTGGCTGCTCGTGAGGACGCGTGGCAGAAAGAAATAAGACAGCCGAGATCTGAAAATAAGAAGGTTAATGTGGTTGGCGACGAGGACGCGTGGCAGAATGAGGTTGGAGAGCCATCATCTGTAAATAAGATTGACATTAAAAGAACAGATAGCGAAAGTGGTTCTAATATGTTAGGTATGAATTCATCAGCTGAGAGAAGTGATTTAAACGGAAACCAAGATTCGATTCCTAATGAAATGGAGCCAAATGTGCCATTGAAACCCAAGAGGAAGTATTATGGTAGGAGTGGCTTTTTTACGCCGGTATCACGTGGAGAAAATTACACAACTGAAAAGGAAGGTAACTATTTCGTGTCTGATCTCGTGTGGAGTAAGGTCAGTTGCCATCCTTGGTGGCCTGGACAGATATTTCACCCCCAGTCTGCATCAGGTGAGGCAGGTAAGCATATTAGGAAAGGGGCTTACTTGATAGCATATTTTGGGGACGGGACATTTGCATGGAACTATGAGATAAAAATCAAGCCCTTTGGAATGTACTTTTCTAAAATGGAAAACCAAAGCGATTCCGAAAAATTCTGCCATGCTGTGCAGTGTGCCCTCGATGAGTCTGCTAGAAGAGTTGAGTTTGGTCTTTCATGTCCGTGCTTGCCCCCGAAGGTGCGTGATGGAATAAAATTTCAAGTTACTGAAAATGCTGGTATTTTGGAAAAAGCTAGCAGAAGGGCTGGTGGGGATGTAATATCTGGCGCAGCTACATTTTCACCTGAAGGCCTTCTACAAAGTCTGGTATCAATGGCTCAATGCCCACAGTCCACACCTGATAGACTGCAGTTTACGATTGAAAAGGCGCAAGTTCTGGCCTATAATAGGTGGAAGGGCCGCTATCAACTCCCTGTTTACAAAGAGCGTCCTTGTTTATTGAATGCAGAAGAGGAGGTGGAAGGACATTTTCCAGGTCCAGTTTATGAGGATGGCAATGGCATTTCATCTATAAAGAGGGAGTCAACTGTTATAAATGGTTCTTCTTGTAAGCGTAAAAACCTTGAAGGAGATGAGGAGGAGCCGGAACTGTTTTCACGCACAACAAAATATAAGAAAGTAGCTCAAGTTCCAGAAATGTCAGACATATATAGTGATGAGAAATATATGAGTGCGAGAAATACCATCTCCTCTTGTGAAAATCATGATATGGCTAATCCAATAGCTGGTAATTCTAAAGGGAGAAGAGGGAGAAAACCGAAGAATCCAGTTTGTTCCGATGGTGCGCCCCGAGCCGAAGAAAAGATCCCAGTGGATATCCCTGCTCCTGATTTGGTTCTCACGAAGCTAAGTCTGCTCGCGAAAAAGCCCATGCTAGGGCACGATGCCGTGATTCCCATGTTAGGCTTCCTTTGTGATTTCAGGAAATCTGCTTGTCCACAAACCTTATTCCAAGTAGATGAAGCAATCAGTTCTGGAGAGCAAAATGGTGGTTTCTCCAAAAAGAGGAAGTCAACCGCTCGAGATGGTATTTCTGGCAAACGCCGAAACCTCTCAGGTAATAAAGAGCGCCCGAAGATCAAAGAGAAGTATCTGTCGGCCTTGATGTCCTCAGACAGCTCACGGTTAGTGGCAACTGATGAGAAGTCTGTAAGGAGGAGTCCCACAAAAGCTATCTCCTCCGGTGGAAGTTGTGAAATGGTTCATCATGTAGCAATGAATTCTGGAAAGCATGAGAATGAACAGCCAACCAACTTCCCGACTGCAGATTCGTACTGGACTGATAGAATCATTCATGAAGCCTCTCAAGACCAGGTGGTGTTCAAACCAGAAGCTGACGTTGCCACAGAATCAAACTTGGATGACAACAGGAAGAGACCCGTTTTCCTGGATTTGGATCCAGAGGGTCCATCTGATTTGGTGGGTGAAGCATCGAAGGAATATTGTCCAACAGCTCTCATCCTTAACTTTTCAAAGTCGGGCAACATTCCAGAAGTCGAGTTCCTGAACCAGATATTCAGTGCTTATGGACCTTTGATCGAATCAGAGACTAAAATACTAAACAAAAGCAAGCGTGCAAAGGTGGTTTTCAAGAGAAAAGAAGACGCTGAGACTGCTTTCAGCAGCACTGGGAAATACAAGACCTTTGGACCCTCTCTCATCAGTTACCGCCTTAATTTCGTCATCAACCTTAACAAGAATCGTCCAACCTCTTCGAAGAAAAAGAAGACGACGGACCCCTGAAAGCCGATGCTGTTTCAATCTGGTGAGAATGAGTTGATGTATCTACTTGTTTTACTTGACCTGGTGGTTTTTATGTCCTGTTGGAAGGGATATAGGGGCTAGAAGCTGACCTATTGTTTCATTCACATCTTTTGCCCCCAAACTACATAGCTGTTTTTTTGTTTTGGAGGGATTTTCGTCGTGTTGGGGTATAAAACTACACCTTTTAAGTTTGTTTTAAACTTGAACTTATGCATGTTGGTTGTTTTGTTCTTGTTATGTGTTTTATGTTTAGCTGATTAGGCATTGCATTTATCTGGTAATTCAATATTGATCCCTCAGTTTGAAGTTTTTTTCTAGCTCATGATTTTAGAATTGTAGGATGTTTTAGGGGTCAAGTTCATATTGATTAGATATTTGTCCATTTTGGAGGATTTAGTTTGCGAGTGTTAGATTATGCAAAGGTGGCCAATTTTGTGTTTGGTTGATAAGATGCAAGCCATGCATGAAACATTGGAGATGACCAATTTTATGTGGAAATTTGTTTTAGTATTTTGACCTCAGAAAATATAAAAGTAGTACTCCCTCCGTCCCGTAGGAATTTGCACCCTACGGGACGGCACATTTTTTAAGAAAAAATAGTTTTATATATAAAGTAGTGGTATATGGGTAAATATGTGTAAAGGTTTGTGAGTGTGCACGTAAATCAATGCTTCCTTTTTTTAGTAGTGTGCAAATTTGTGTGGGACGTCCAATTAAGGAAAGTGTGCAAATTCCTGCGGGACAGAGGGAGTAATAAACACTTACAATAATAGTTGAAAATATATTTTAAGTGTTTCTTTTTAAAAAATAAACACTTTTATTTTTTATTTTGAGTTTGCAAACAGACACTTAGAATTCTTAAAACAACTTCTAAAATTTTTTTTTTTAAAGTTCCCTCCTACAGCAGCTTTTGAAAAAAAGTAATTTCAGAAGCAGTTTTTTTGTGTTTCAAAATAGGACCTAGGTGAACACAAAATCTTCAATGAACAAGTTCTTTTGTGAAAATAAAATTTATAAAGTAAATATTCGATGCATTCAGTAATACCATTAGAGTTGTAATATTGAAATTATTGTGTAAAATGTATGGTATTGAAAAATACAATTATTAATAGTATTTTTATATTATGAACAAATTTTATAGGAGATTTACTCCAAAGTGAATAAATATGGCTGGAAATGGAAATGCTTTTGCAGAAAATAAAAATTAGTGTAGATGTTAATTAGCCTCTTTGCAATTTGTACTATTTCTTTTAGTGCTTTTCAGCCCCACTTAGATTATAGTAGTAATTGTTAATTCATATGTATATATGTATGTATATTAAGTGGTCGTTTGGTATAATAGTAAGGAATGAAAATGGTATAGGAATGAAAAATATATGAAATGAAAGTCATAGTTCTCATATAGCTGAACTATGATTGATTACTTAGTTTTTGGGAATCAAAGTCACAGTAGAATTATTCCAAACACACACTATGATTTTGATTACCATTACTCACCTTCAAAAGTCTTCAACCAAACGTTCCCTAAATTATTTATGCTATTTTTTTTAAAATATGAATGTTGATGTTTGTAAAAATTATTTGAGACAAATGTTACGTATCATATATATTGTCAGTTTAATGTTTTTCGTTGCATTGAAATATTATAATAATCATATTTTAAAACTAAAACAAATAAATAATTAATATATAATATGAATGAACAATTTTAGTTATGATGTGGCTGGAAAAATATTAGAGAACAAATGTAAAGGTTAGAAATGGATTCTTAAATTTTTTATGATGTAGGTTGTAAAAATGATAATTTTATATAGTATGTATTATAATTTGATACAAATTTCATTAAAAAATAGTCAATGAATTTTGTGAGTCGGGTACAATATTTTTGTTATTGTTTTTTTTTATTAAATATAAACAAAATTTTATGTAAATTTAAGTTAACGTAAACTAAAATTTATATAAAATATTATTGTTATACATATATATTTATAATGGTTATGTATATTTATTATATATTATAGTGATATTTGATAAAGTGAATTTACATGAACTTCAAAAAAGACACATTTTTAAATAATAATGAGGTAATATATAGTGAGATTGGTGTATTTTTTAAAGCTCCAGTAAGGTAACACATTTCGTAGATTTGTACGAAGTAGAGCTTTGTGTATTTGACATACTATATATTTAAAGTTTGTGTTAATTTTAATTTAATTTTGATTTAGTTCAAATTATTTAAAAACTCATAGTTCATTGTTGAATAGGTTCGTTAAAATTGAAATTAAAATTTAAGTGCATAGTATGCATTCAAGTGCATTTAAGAATTTGGGATTAGTCTTGTGTGCACCAGTTACACGGTGCAACTCAAGTTCATTTTTTAAAAGTTACACAAAATACTATTGAAAAATTACACATGTTATTACTGAAAAATGTATCTTTCATAGTGCAACTTTTCAGTAATAATTTATGCAACTTTTCAGTAATAATTTATGCAACTTTTTAAAAATGAACTTGAGTTGCACCGTTTAACTGGTGCACAGGAGACTTACTCAAGAATTTGTGAATGAAGTATTCATTTTAAAAAAAATTCAGAATGTAATTAAAAATAATTTTATTTAGTTTTACATGTCTTGAATGTAGTGTATAAGAAAAAACTGACCTTGAGATAGAATGATCACTTAATTAATTTGGTTAGTCTTCATCAATTTTCCATCAATGATTATATATAAAATTTAAATCGAATTGAATTTTAGAGAAATCAAATTGGTCTAACAAATAATGTTATCGTTTAATTCGATGAAAAATAAAAATTTGCAAACAATTGGAGTACTTTTTTTTATAATACTCATCACTATTTGACCTATTTTATATAGATCAAATACATTGTATAATTTAAATATATTTTTAAAAAGTTATTTTTATTATTATTAAAAAAATACTCATATTGTTATTGAAAAGTTATTCTTTGTTAAATTAAAACATAAGTATAACAAAAATTATATACTGTTTTGTATGCAAATCATATGTATTTTTATAAAATATACTTTATTGTTTATCATCTTAAATTAAATTAAAAATATTAATTGATACACGTAAAATAATAATATGAGATGCAAATATACGTAAAAAAATTGTAATAATAAAATAATATTATTTTTTATTATATATGAAAATATTTATTGAACATAGTATGAAGAATTTTCGGTAAGTAACAATTGCTTAGGAGACACATAGAGTAATTACTAATATTAATTGTTATTTTTTAAAAAATGATTATTTATATCATTTTCTTAAAAAATTTGTATTCTGTATAATTTGATTCTTGTATTCTGTTTCTTTTTACTCACCCAAACACATCCTTATTTAAAAAAAAAACACTAAACCGCCTATTCGACCGTTCAAACAATTTCTTTAATTTTTTATTTTTTGAAAGTAGTTCAAATTATTTCTTTTGCGCTCTCTCTCTCTCTCTTTCTCTCTCTCCTTTTCTTCGCACACAGGCACACTTTCTTTATCCCTCTCGCATTGCACGCTCTATCACTCGCAATTTGAAATCCACGATCTTGATAACAAATCCATAGAAGAAACTCGAAGTGCTAGTTTTCGATTAATTGGACAAAATGGAGATTGGCGGGCGTCAAGGGACTATTCTTGACTTTGAAGCCCAGGATCTCGGAGACATTGATCACTTCTCAGGTAAATCCCGTTAATGTCGATTGCTTTACTTTTTATACATATTTGAATTCAGATCTATCGTTGATTTTCTGTTAAAATTGCGGCGAAGTATACTAATCTGGTGATTGAAAGTTTGGGGATGTTGCAGCTGCTAAGTTATTGGGTTTAGGTCACAGTATTTAATTTGGGGATTATCAGATATCGAATTTCAATTGAAAGCCATAGTTCTGTGTGAATAGATATTGATTTGGTTGTTGTTAAATTCTTAGGGCATTGAGTGTTGTGTCTCGATTGAGTTCCGCTAGTAGGAATGATTCTTGAATGCCAATAAAATTGCAATAATTTATTACACCAGTGGTCATTTTATGCCTTCCTAAGTGTTTGTATCATTTTCTCTGTATTTTATTCACCTAGTGCTTGAATTATCCTCAGAAGATGCGAATGCTGAAAAAGAAGTTGGGATTGATGAGAATGACCACTTGCCTGAACTGCGTGAATCAACTGAGCCTCAGAGAAATCGAAAGGGTGGAAGATATAACTTGCGTAAAAGTCTAGCCTGGGACAATGCCTTTTTTACTAGTGCAGGTATCATTTGGATTTGCAGTGTTATTTTGATTAAAATTCACTTTTTGGAGCTAATAAATATATATTTCTTCCTTGATTTTTAGGCGTACTAGACCCAGAAGAGTTGTCAAGCATGATGACCAGAGCAGATAAAAGTGAAACAACTTCATTATCTGGAATTCAAGAAGAAATTACTGGGTCAACTGAGTCCTTTTCGACTCTTGAAAGTGATAGTTTGACTCTAGAAGCTTGTGAGGATGATTTGTTTCTAGACATTAGAGCTTCCATCCAAAGATCTAGCAAGAAAGCATCCGATCTGGTGAATCCAAGCAGCGAGAAAGCAGCTACGCAGATAGATAACACAGCCATTTCATGTAAGTGAGCATTATATTTTTATTTACATATATAAATTTGTTCTCCTGAAATGTTACGAGGATACTTAGTCTTTCTCGTGAAATATGGTTTTCATCTTTATATGAGTAGTCTGACTACATGCCTTTTTCAGAATACTGATTAATGTGTTTGATACAAGGTGTGAGTCATTTGGCCCCGAGTCCCTCAATGCCTTATATTTTCTAAGCCATGGATTCCTCTGGAAGAAATTGTTTGGACCTCTGTGTGTGATCTATATATATATATATTTTTTTTTTTTGCTTAACTTGTTCATATATTGGGCTCCAGTTTCTCATCTTGAGCTAATATTATATCATATGCAGCTATAAAGAAGGAAGAAACTGTTCGTCAAGATAAGGTATGTTTGTTAATTGAAAAGTAACTAAAGGAGTTAAGATTTTATTGAATTGTTTTAATGCGAGTGTCTCTAATTCCAATTGTCAGAATCCCAAACTAGGACTGAAGAAAACCAGTGCCCTTCAAACAGTCCGGGTGTCAAAAAGTCACCCAAAACAAATGGGGAAGCTAGGATCTGGAAAATTGATCAAGCAGGATTCTGTCCATTCACAGGTGACATGCTGTTGCCAGAAAAATGCCCATAGTTTGAAGCTAATTCTTAGCTAATACATTGTAGTAAAATATGATCTGTTGTTGGACACTCTATCATTGCATCATTACATACTCTTACTGAACATCCCTCTCCAAAACTCACTAGCTATCCTTGCTAATATCCCTTCATCAGTTTTTTAACCATTCAGAAATCTTTTGTTATCTTTATGTTCTAACCATTTGAATCATATAGATGTTCAATAAGGCATCACTTTAATTATGTTGACTGAACTACTAAACGCTACACATGATTTTTAAGATACTGTTTGATTTGAGTTATAGTGGTATTTTGAAAACCGGTTTTTGAAATCCTAATAAATAGTAAAGTTTATGCTTGTTATGGGATATTAAGTAGGGTGTAAGGAGAGAGAATTGATTGTATTGGGCAGTGCTCTGTAGGAATATAGGTGTTGCAGTGGCAGTTTTTGTAAAATTGGATTTCAAAATCTCTAAGCGGATTTCAGATTTGCAAATCCTAAAACCAGCCTAAAACAGATATTACCCAAGTTTGATTGATTTCTGCTCTCACGTCTTCACTAAATTATTCATTGAGACGGCTGATACCATCTATATTTTTTAGGGGACATCTAATGCTAAGGTTGGAGGGACAAAATCAGTACTTCCTAGACCACCCAAGACTGTTATCAGCTCCATCCCCTCTTCAACAGCTTCAGCAAAGCGGGAATCCACTGGAACTGTTAGTCTGAAATCTAAATCCAGCTCAAGCACAGGTATCACAAGTCTACTTTTGAGACCCTTGTTCATTCTATAATGTAGCATCTTCCAAACACTGTCTTGTGCTAACATTGAATTGACAGGAACAACTTCGGGTAAAGGGACTCAATCATCAAAAATATCTGCATTAAGTGGTTCTAGAAATGCTTTGCCAAAGCCTGCTGTACCATCAAAGTCTTCTTTATTGGGTTCTTCAACCACAACTAGTGTGCATTCAGCAAGGTCCTCCACTTCGAGTGACAGTTCTACTAATACATCCTCTGGAATTCCTGCTAAATCTACCCTTATGACAGCGAGAAGAAATCTAGGCAAAACCAACAATGTTGGTCCTTCTGCTTCCATCTCTAAAATTCCATCAAGAGCTCCAATAAGAGTTGCTCCACAAAATAAATTAGCAGCATCCAGTCTTTCAGCTTATGTGAAGTCTTCTAAGATCTCCACAAATGTCTCACCAGCTAGTTCCATTAGTGAGTGGTCTTCAGCATCATCGTCATCATCAATGGCCAATCAAAGATCTAGTTGTAACTCAAGAACCAGTGTAGATACCAGTTCTTGCAAGTCTATGGATGTTGCTCCAGTTGCAGAAAAACACGGAAAACATGGAGTCCTTTTAGCAATTAATGCATTAAATAAATCTTCAGCACAAACTGGTTCCCTTCAGGCTCCCGCGAAGCCATCAGGACTACGAATGCCTTCCCCCTCAATTGGCTTTTTTGATGGGGTCAGTCATTCATATTTTATTGATATCAAAATTTATGTGTTAGAGATCGCAGTAGTTTTGCATGAAAATAATAATAAGACTATTGATTTAATACAGGAATTAAATTTGCACAGAAGTATCTCATTTGAATACTCAGGATGCATTTCTAGTGTTACAAATTCTTAGCCATATTTCTATCTTGCAGATGAAGTCACCGGCTCGCACTCCTAAAGGCCAAAAACAGTCTGAATCTGGCTTGCGTGCTGCGCTTTCTAAAAATAGAAATACTACATCTGTTCCAGTTCGAAGCTCAAACAGCAACCTGAAGAGTCCCAGGGTTCAGATAGCTAAAACAGTGAGTTGTTCGGCAAACATAAAGTCAGCATCACCAAAGGCAGCATCACCTTTGTCCACTCAAGAAATATTGCACGTTTCTATTGCTCCAAAGGATGTAACAGATTCTTCTAACTTGTCTTTTGGAGCAAGAGGCCGTGCAACTGAAGATGGATTTGAACAAGTGATGAGTGCAGGTACCAGCGCCATTGACGAAAAGAACTTAGGTGGCTCAAGAATGTGTAAAAATGTGCATTCTGAGGATAACATCAAGACTATTTCTGGCTCGGAATATGTTGATCAGATTGGAGATAATATACTTATTAACCAGGATCACCTAAAGAAGGATTCTGAGTCTCATCCAATTTGTGAGGCTGGGCATGATGATATCAAGACTGTTTCTAGCTCATATGTTGATCAGATGGGAGATACTGCACTGGTTAACTGGGATTGTCTTGATAAGGATTCCAAATCACATCAAATTTGTGAAGCTGGGGATGATATCAAGACCATGTTTGGCTCAGAATATGTTGCGGGAGATAATGTACTGAATAACCAGTATCTTCTTGAGAAGGATTCCAAATTGCTTCCAGTTTGTGAAGCTGTGGATGATATCAAGACTGTTTCTGGCTCAGAATATGATCAGATTGGAGATAATGTACTGCTTAACCAGGATCATCTTAAGAAGGAATCTGAGTTGCATCCAGTTTCTGAAGCTACCAAGACTGTTTCTGTCTCAGAATGCATTGATCAGATGGAAGATAATGCACTTGTTAACCAGGATCATCTGGAGAATGTTTCCAAGTCATATCCAACTTGTGAAGCTGGGGATGATGATATCACTGTTTCTATCTCAGAATATGTTAATCAGATGGGAGATCATGCGCCAGTTTCTGGCTCAGAATATGTTGATCAAATGGGAGATGATGTATCGATTAACCAGGATCATCTTGAGGAAGCTGCCAAATCACACCCAATTTATGAAACTGGAGATGATATCAAGCCTTCTTCTGGCTCGGAATCTGTTGATCAGATGGGATATAATGTACAGATTAACCAAGATAATCTTGAGAAGGATTCAGAGTTGCACCCAATTTGTGAAGCTATCAAGACTATTCCCTTCTCAGAATACTTTGATCACATGGAAGATAATGCACTGATTAACCAGCATCATCTTGAGAAGGATTCCGAGTCACATCCAATTTGTGAAGCCGGGTATGATGATATCAAGACTGCTTCTCGTTCCGAATATGTTGATCAGATGGGAGATAATGCATCAATTAACCAGGATCATCTAGTCAAGGAATCCAAGTCCCGTCCAATTTGTGAAGCTGGAGATGATGTCGAGACCGTTTCTGGCTCAGAAAATGTTGATCATTTGGGAGATAATGCACCGGTTAACCAGGATCATCTTGAGAAGGATTCC
>JAPKLY010000163.1:885637-914602 GCA_026898435.1 Prunella vulgaris | reverse complement strand
CCTTTTGATCAAGAATATTGTTGCAACTTCGGTTGTGGACAGAGATTTATCTCTGTGACTTAGTGTAGCACTATGTGGCCTCTCTTTAAGGATTTATTTATATATTTATCGTTATTTTTATTATCTCGAGGTCCTCATTCTATCAATTGGTTCGATCTGCCGAATTCGATGACCCAAACTCGAGCAAAGTCAGATAAAGATTGATTGGAAATGTTAGAGAAGACTTTGAGTGAATTTTAAATGCCCTAACGGCGGAAGCAGTCTATGTTCTCCCTGGACTCGAAATTGAATTTTTCCTCTCAAAATTTGATAGCTTGACAACACATAGAGGGCAACCCTTAGCGAACGTGACTGTTGCTAGCACGGGGTCATCGTCCCATGGAAAGGAACCGCTGCTCACAGGCAATCCTCCAGCGTCGCCACAAAATATTCTCCCAAAATTAGAACTTCCTGTTTTTTATGGGTCAGATCCAATAGCATGGCAAGTGCAAGCATATCAATTCTTTTGGTACATGAAACGATATTGGCTGATAGAGTCAAGTTAGCCCTCATTGCCATGGCCAGCTGAGCAATATTCTGGGCTCAACGGATACTAAGTCGGAATGCTGCTATCGCGTGACCCCAATTTTCACACGAATTGATATAACATTTCGGAGATAGTTCCGCAATCAATGCATACAAGACCATGCAAGTGACTCGTGAAACAGGTGATATTGACACATATGTTGTCTTGTTCGAAGAGAGGGTCACACAACCTTCACTTCCACCCGAGCAATATCTAGGAATGTTTTTGGAGGGATTACAAGAGACTGTAAGAGATAAAATACCTGATTCTGAATTATCTGATGTGTTTGCAGTAATTAGATCTGCCCGGCGGGTGACACGTTCGAGTATACCTCCGTCAAACCTAAAACCCACCTATCTAAACCACCCAATCCGTTCTGAGGGACATCGCAGTGGGGTTCCACCCAAGGTACTCAATCATTGTAGCTACCAAGAATCCCCTCTCTACCAATGTCCACAGGAGCCACACCAAGTCAACCCAACTCTTTTACCCCACAACCGAATAGAAACACCCGCCATCTTACGACGGAGGAGGCCCAATAATATCGAGCAAATAAAAAATATTATCATTGTGGCCTGTCTTTCGGAGCAACGCACATGTGTGCTACAAAATACATTAGCATTTAACCGAGGCGATAGAGGATGACGCTGAGGAACTCCTCGGATCCATTGAGCAGACTGACGTGGCCAAATTTGCTGCAGAAGCACATCAGCCTTGAGGACAAGACTGTTTGGACGATAGAAGCATTAATACGTGTTGTTATACATTAAGTTTTATTATTACTATTAGTCTTTTTATAATATATGTTAAGTTTTTTATTTAGTCAAGTAAATAAATAGCCTATGAATTTTTATTTTTTTTTGGCTTAAGTTAGGATTAGGTATTGAGTCTATTTAAGTAATTACTTTCTAGGTTTCAGGATTATTTTTTTATCAAGAATATTGTGACAACTTCTACAATGGACATCGATTTGTCTCTGTGATAGGGTGTAGCACTCTGTGGTCTCTCTTTGAGAATTTATTTACACAATTATCATTATTTCGAGGTTCTATCATTTTTTATCAAGGCTCAAAAGCTCATGGATTTCATGACTATGGTTGGTTTTCTTTTTCATGTTCATCTCTCCTCAACATCCAACATCAAAATTTTCACAGTACTCTCATGCTATATCAAACAATTGATCAAGAAATAAGATCAAATCTCATTAAATCACTCAAGAAAACACCTTCATTTGCAATTATCATCCATCAAAATTCAGTCCAAAATAATCAACAAGCAAAATTCATCAACAAATCACATGCATCATCTAAGGTAAAAGCATCAATCCACACTTAGTTACAACCCCAAATAAACTTAAATTTAAAGATCTTCAATCAAAGTACTCAAATTAGAGGAGATAGACTAAAGTAAGAGATATAGAGTCTAGAGGATGATACCACCCATTTCACATTGAAATTAGTCAAAATTCACTTCACGGGTGGTGCGTAGGCATTTTGCTTTTAATTGTAAGTTGTAACCACTCTGTATTAAAGAGATTTCTTATGATCAAATCATTTAGAGCAAAGATGATGAACATAACCTCTCTTCTATCTTCCTACAATAGGGTTTCGATTTCATCAAGTATTATGTAATACGTAAAATATTATTTTAGTGGCATTGTAAATTTGTGGTAAATTAAAAATTATTTTACTTATGATGTGAAAAGTCTTTTGTGGGATATTTTTAATAAGTGAGCAATTGTTCCTAGTATGATTATCTCAACACTACATTCCACTTGGAGGTCGTCCCTAGGTTCTTCACTATGGAATCACCATTCACCAAACCAGTTATATCACAGAATCTAAGCATATTACATCAGTTGTTGATCATTTTCTAATTACTAACAGACCTATTAATGATGAGATTTTGCAGCCCCAATTAGCAAATAGTGACAAAATAAAGCTGCATAGTTTACATATACATACCGATCAAACAGAAGCAAAGTTTGGAACGAAGGGGTGAGCATCCTTGAATTCAAACTGGAGGTGGTAAAAGAAATCGCTTCTATAGTCAACCACCACCTCACAGCCACGGGCCTTGCCAAACCTGTAAATCATAATTCGGCCCGGCACATGAAACAGAAACGCGGAATCCTCCATCCTCTCCTTCCTCATCATACCCAGCAACTCCAAATTGGTGATATTATCGATATTAATCACCCCTGTAGAGTAGGTCAACCACTTATCCTCAATCATCTCAGCTATGTGGAAGTAGTGCCTGTCTCCATTGGAGAACAGATGAATGCAATGCAAATGTCCATTTGATTCCGTCATACACCTCTTGCCTTTCCTCTGCGGAGGACGAGGAACATTGTGCAGCTTTTCATTGGGGGAATAGCACAAAGCAGGGCGGCTTCCCGGTCTTGAGAAATAAGCTCTGTTATTGCAGCTCAGCCCGTCGGCAAGGCTTAATACGACACCGGGAAATCGCCGCCGTCCTTCCAATCATGAGTGGCGGAATCATACACGGAAAATCGATCGATTGACACCATATTTTCCTTCCAAAAGGCAGCAACTCTGTAATGGAGCGATTTCGAAGGATCGAAGAGTAAGCAAACTGCGATTGGCTGAAATTGGGGCGTCGAAATGCATCTGGACTGCACTGTGGCCGGATTGACGACGTAGTAGGACGTCTGGCCCGCATCTCGTCTTTTAGTCTTTATCAGCAGTAGACCGTTGCAGGACTGCACGATTTTCACGTTTTCGTAGTAGCGGAAGTCGAAATTGAGGGGAAGGGGGAATCGAGCTAACCTTTTGACGGCGGGATGACAGATTAAGAGCAGTGACCTGCCGCGGACACCGAGAATGAACGAGAGAGTCTCGGGAGGGCGGCGGCCATGGTTGAGAAGGTGGAGGCGAGTGAAGGACTCGGAGGAGATAAGAGACTGCCAGTGTGTGCTCACCGATTTTAATTTAAACAGTGTCTTTACAGGCATCCACACAAGGATTTCGGTTAACAGATCGCCGTTGCCGGCGATGGTAGCGGCCGATGATGATAGCCTGCTCTTTTGGGGAACTTCCATGGGATAATCGATGGACAATCGGAAGAAATTGAGAGAAATTAAAGGGAATTGAAGAGAAAGTTGAAATTAGAAGAAGAAAGGATTTCGGAATTAGGATGAGAAGGGGATCTCAAAATAAGGTCCCAGATTAGCAAAGAAAGAAAGCAATTCTTATACAGTTATACTTAGGGGTGGATGAAATATCGAAAATACCGGTATACCGCACTTATCGTATCGAAAAATATCGAATTTATCGAAATTTTTGGTATACCGAAATTTTCGGTACGGTATGGTATCGTATCGAAAATTTCGATACGGTAACGGTATATAAATATAGAAATTTCGGTATACCGCGATATACCGAAATATTTTCGGTATATTGAAATATTTCGGTATACCGAAAATATTTCGGTATATCGCGATATACCGAAAATTTCATATTGAAAATATTTCGGTATACCTAAAATATTTCGGTATACCGAAATATTTCGGTATGTCACGGTATACCGAAAAAATCAAAATTTTCGGTATACCAAAAATTTCGGTATACCGTTGTCATACCGAAATTTCGGTATACCGAAATTTTCGGTATGAAAACGGTATGATTTTTTTCGGTATCGAAATTTCGGTATATCGAAATTCGGTATACCGAAATTTTCGGTATGACAACGGTATGATATTTTTCGATATCGAAAATTTCGGTACGGTAACGGTATGGCGAAAAAAAATTCGGTATGCCGTACCGTCCACCCCTAGTTATACTCCCCCTCCCTCTTCTAACATAATTTAGGAGTGTGAATTAGTACAAAATATTGGAAAAGAAAAGAAAAAAGTTATTCCCTCCGTCGTCCCAGCGTCAATTATTCATTTTATCATTTTTGTCCGTCCCATTATATATTTTTTATTTATTTTTTTATTATTTTAAAAAATTACTATTCACTTCTTTATTATTATTTCCAATACATTTTATATTATTCTCATTACCTTTTTCTTTTTCTCCATCACATCACCTATACTATATTAATATTTTTATACACTTTTTAACACTCGTGTCCAAAAAATATGAGCGACTTATAAGAGGACGGAGGGCTATGATACACGGATTCTTCTAAAAATGTTATAATGCAGTATCGGATTCGCACCCGCACCCTAAAAGAGGTAAGATTCTTGGATTCTCGTGTCGGATTCTCCACGTGGCGAATCAATCTGCCACGTGACGAATCCAGCTAACGGATTCTCAAATCCACTGAACGAATCTTATTTATAAGCATTAAATATATTATTTAAATTGAATTTTATTATTTCGTATAAGTTAAATTGATAGTGTGACACCTGTTTTAGATTGAATTTACTACTATGATTTATGTATTGAACTAATGTAACTTGAATTGATATTTTTTTACATAATTATATTATATTATTAAATATACTCAAATTTTAGGTGATAAAAAATATAAATGATTTATAATTGGTTTATAAAATTTTATATAAAATATATTTTTTTAGATATTATATATAATAAAATATAAATAAATAGACGTATCCTTAACGAATCGCACCCTAATTTTTTTAAAAACTCGTATCCCCGAACTCGTATCGTATCGCACCCGCATCTGCGTATCCGCACCCGTGCAACATAGACGGAGGGACTATTCTCGTACTTAAAATTTATGCGTTATTATATTTATATGGGTTAAAAAATAAATAAAATAAAAGTATTATAAAAATATTATAAAATCTACTTATAAACAAAAAAGTTAATTGTAAAAATTATAATAAAGATGATGATTTTCATATAAATAAAGTGCATATTTTTTATTGACAAACGAAAAAAAATAGTGCATAAATTAGAGGATGGAGGGAGTATATTATAATAAAAATAATATAAATTAGAAAATAAAAATAAATTGTCAAACGATAGTGAAAAGTTTAGGGTGATACAAATTAAAATAGAAAAATAAAAAATTTAAAGAGGAACGGGGAATATATATTTCAAAATAATATTTTGTGCGCCTTTCAACTCGCGAAATATTTAGATAACATTTTTTTTCAAATTTTTTGATTGAATTAAAATGAAATTTTACTTTTTCTGGTGCTCTACGTAGGATGAATGATGTTAGACCCGGCTGGATCTAAAAAGATGTAGGACCAAAAAGAATCGGGTCTCTTTCGTCCAGCCTGATAGGCCCATGAATTATTTTAATTTACGATATTGTTTATTTTGAAGTTATTTTGGTTATTTTGAAATTTCTAACATTACAAATTAAAGTTATGATCATGAATTATTTTAACTAATATCTTAGTGAATTTGTTGGTTCATTCTCACGATCCATTTATAACATTGTCTCACACAAAAAAAATTATTTATTAAACGATATTAATTGTGAAAGGATACCGACTGTTTTACGAAAGATATGAGATCCAAATCAATTTTTGAAAAAATGTGTGACTATAGGAATTGAATATGGTATTATACAGTGCAATTCAGTTAAAACTTAAAAGAGAATTATTTCATTTTATTAAAAAATTTATTATTTAATATTGATCTTGGTGCAATATATATTTTGTTTCACAAATTACTTTTATTTAATTGAATTTACACATGATCCATTTCCGTGGCATTAATAAGATCATATACCTACAATACATAAAAAGAGTAAGTCTCATGTGCACCAATTACACGGTGCAATTCTAGTTTATTTTTAAAAAGTTAAACAATTTATAACTGAAAAGTTAAACGGTTTATTACTGAAAAATGTATCTTTCATAGTTTAACTTTTCAGTAATAAACTGTTTAACTTTTCATATATAAATCGTTTAACTTTTTAAAAATGAACTTGAGTTGCACCGTGTAACTGGTGCATACAAGACTAATCCAACATAAAAATATCTCGATATATTCACATTATATCCATTTTTCGTAGTCATTGATATCAATATTGGATAGAAACGATATTTCCATAATATTCATTAAAAAATAAAAAATATCGGTAAATATCAATCTATAATATTGATATCCCTTATTCTTTCCACAAATTAAACCAAATACCGTTAGATATCAATAAAATATCGAAAGATATCGAGGAAATATCGAAAGATATCGAAAAAATATCGATAAATGTTGGGAAAAACTCAAAAAAATGTATATATAAATTTTTTTTAAATCCTTTTATTAAATTTATGTATTAAATATTTGCTCTTAAATTTTTTATAATTTTAAAATTAACTGATATCAATATCGATATATTCATCAATATTTCCACAAATTTAAGATCTCGATATTTCCATCGATATCAATATTTTCAACCTTGCCTGCAATCATCATAGATGGGTTTGATATGTAACAAAATTACAGAAAACCAATAAAGTGCAAAGTAATATAGGGAAACCTTGGTCTTATATGTTCCTGGTGTATCGTAATTCAAATATATCATTAAAAAGTCACATCAATTATTACTAAAAAGTCATAAATATTATTACTAAAAAGTGTATTTTTAAAATACACTTTTCAATAATAATATGTGTCACTTTTCAATAGTATTTTGTCTAACTTTTTAAAAATGCATCTAAGTTGCAATGTGCACTTGGTGTACAAAAGACTTACTCTATATAAATACAGTTTATGACAAATTTATCATGACACAATTTTAAAGTATTAAATATTTGATTATGGGTATTAACAATCTCATTAAAAATATAAAAAATTTGGGTTAATGATACTATAATATAATTATTATAGCTTTTATTGATCCCAACTTTTGATACAATTGATGAGTTTTTTGATGTCCTGATTAGGGGTGGACGGTACGGCATACCGAAAAAAATTTCGCCGTACCATTACCGTACCAAAATTTTCGATATCGAAAAATATCATATTGTTATCATACCGAAAATTTTGGTATACCGAAATTTCGATATTGAAAAATATCATACCGTTGTCATATCGAAAATTTCGGTATACCGTTGTCATACCGAAAATTTCGATATACCGGCATACCGTACCGTATCGAAATTATTTTTGAAAAACCTTTATTTTTTTAAAAAATAATATTTTACCACAAAATTAGATTCAAGTATTCATCAATCCAACACAATTACATAATTTTCAATAGTGCAACACAACAAAATAAAATTCAAGACGTCCAACACAATAAAATAAAATCCAACAATTCAACACAACAAAATAAGATTCAACACAACAAAATAAAACTCAACATTGCAACACAAGACACATTAAAAGAAACACAATTTGTTTCAATACTAAAATGACGTAAATCATGATTGAAGATAATATAATCCACTGACTTCTTGGATCTTTTCATCACCTTTGATGTCCAAACTTTCAAAAACCTACAAAACACATGAATTTAAGCAATTAAATGAGAATTAAGAAGTCATCCTTTAAGAAATGAGAATTTAATCAAAGAATAAATTATTAGAAATTCTAACTGTAATTTTTAAGCAATGTAATACAATTAATCCAGATTTTTAAGAAATTTAAATTTCGTAAAAGATTGACAAAATGCATGGCTCATGTGTTCATTTCTACTTCAAAATGCATGGCTCGTCTTTATGTGTTCATTTCGTAAAAGAATACATGTAATGAATCTTGATGAGATCAAGGGCATCATGTCCTTCATTTTCAGGTGACTAATAAACAAGTTCTTCCCATTTACTTAAAAGTGGTTGAGAGCTCCTACTTCAACAGTTCAGACAAGGTGATTTCTTGATGCAACTTTTCTTTTTTAATTTGGGTGATGATTGGATGTGGGGTTGCCTAGATTTCCATGCATGTGTCTGAAGATTTGCTAGACTCGCACTTGATTAAAAAATCTGTAAAAATGACAGGTTTTAAAGTTAGCAGATGAAGTTGAGGATCTTTTTGTGAAGCATTTTGCTGAGTATGATAAAAGAAAGGCCATGAAATACCTCAAACCAACTCTAAGAAAAGAAGAATCACATTCTGTGACATTTTTCATTGGTGAGTTTCTTGCAACAATCCTAAGTATTTTTTTTTTCTTTCACAATGTTGGACAGATGAAAGTAGAATGCAAGATAATGTTCAAAACATCATTTCAAATAATCATCTGTTTTTTCCAGCATTGTATAATGCACAAATAATGTAGTTATAATTCACTGTTGCATGATTTCCATTATGTTTTCATTGATGAATTCAAACCAAACTACCCTGAATTCGTATCAATTAATCTGCTGACATGAGTGGGTAATATATACATGAGAGAGAGAGAGAGATACCAGCATGCCTAACAGCCTGGTGAAGCTCCAGATTCTCAGGTTTCATGAAGATTTCACCACAGACAGCTTAGGGAGGTGTGTTTTCTGTGGACGAGGTGAGAGTGAGAGAAAACTCTTGAACGACTTTTGGAGCTGCAAAAGAGAAATTAAAAGTTATTAATAGACTACATATTAGATTAACAAACAAAAATAATTTTACAATAAAAACCTACTTCATTTAAAACAGAGTCTCATTTAAAACAGAGGATGCGAATTTGTGAGCGGTAACTGCCAAGATCCAATAAATTAAAAACCTACTGCCAAGATCCAATAAATTAAAAACCTACTTCATTTAAAACAGAGTCTCAATTAAAACAGAAGATGTGAATTTGTGAATGGTAACTGCCAAGATCCAAGACAAAGCAGCAAATCAAAACAACAAAAGCATGTACTAATGACGGCTTGAAGAGTGAAGGCAGTTCATAAAAATCAAAGAAAACATATTAAAAATAATAATAAATTCCTCACAATAATACATATATACAAGATGTAAATCAAATAATACATTACCTGTAGTGGGCGACGACGGCAAGGGAGGTGGGCTGACGGCGGTAACCGGAGGCAGGCCGACGGTGAAGAGGAGACGAAATGGCGCGCTGCTGTAGATTGGGCGACGACGGCGCGCTGCTGTAGATTGGGCGACGACGGCGCGCTGCTGTAGATTGGGCGACGATGGCGCGCTGCTAAGACGCAACGGGGCGACGACGGTGAGGGAAATCGAGGCGACGACGGTAAATTGGGAGATTGGGCGACGATGGTGAGGGAAACTGAGATTAGGAAGAAGTGTGTGTGAGGTCTTGTGTGTGTGATTGTGTGTACTTGTGTTAGGGTTTTAGAATTTGAGAGAAATAATATTTTATTTATTTATTTAAAAAATATATGAATTTTTAATGTGTATTTTCGGTATACCGCGATATGCCAAAAATATTTCGGTATATCGCGGTATACCGAAATATTAATAGTTATATATCGTTATCGTACCGAAATTTTCGGTATGGTATCATACCGTACCGAAAATTTCGGTATACCAAAAATTTCAATAAATTCGATATTTTTTGATACGATAAATGCGGTATATCGATATTTTCGGTATTTCCTCCACCCCTAGTCCTGATCAAGTATATGACACTTTAATACTGTTTTATAATAAATTTAGGGACAATTTCAGAAATGCCCTTTTTGACATGGGCAATTTCTATTTTGCCCAACTTCTACACAACTTTCAATTTTGCCCAAAATAGAGATAAAAAGACATGAATACCCTTGTTGCCTTATATTCAATTTACAACTCAATTAACTTGTTATCCACCAATTCAAACACACTCATTTTCTTTAATACATGTTAACCAAAAATATAAAAAAAAAATCAAATTAAAATATATCACATTCGGCGGCGGACGGCAGCCTGGGTCAACCACCGTCCCTGCTCAACCTCCCCGGAAAATCTGCAATTTCGCCGGAATCCATGGAAGGAAGTCCTCTCACTGCCGGAATTCATCTCGTAGATGTGTCGTCTGTGAAACCGACGCGGAAATCCCCAATCCAAACACAAACCTCGTCCTCTGTGAAAAGAACAATGAAGCACGTGGAAAGATTTCAAATCCATGAATCTTATTTCAAATATTTCAAATCCCATGAATCTAATTTTGAGTCACAGGTCGCAAACCGTTTGCAAAAAATGTTGACATCGTGAGATTTGAAATAAAATACCTTCAGTTGACAGCGTGGCCGTGGACGGCAGGGGGTGCGTCGCATGTGGCAGCGCGGAGGCGAGGCTGCGAGTGTGTCTGATGTAGCGCACAGGCGTGGGCCGCGGTTAAGGTGGAGGAGGCGGCGGTGCCTGGCCCTGAAAATCCGTTCGAACGGAGCGGAGAGAAGAAGGGGACGGTGCGAATGGTGGCGGAGAGAACTGTTGATGGCGGCGATACCAACTGCCGTCATCAAATCCACCATAGCTGCAACTCCGCCGGACTGTCGCTGCCTTTGCCGGAAATTTGGTGGCTGTGAGGATTAATTTTTTATTTTTCAAATTTGGGTTAATTAGGATTAATTAGGAAAATAATTAATTTAAATATTTAATTAAGTAATTGGAGTGAGAGTGTTTGGATAGAGGGATAAAGGGTATAATAGACTTTTCCACTTCAATTTGGGCAAATTTGAAAGATTTGTGATAGATGGACAAAATATAAATTGCCCAAATGAAATATGGCATTTTTGTTTATTTTCTCATAAATTTATCATGAATAATTTTTATATAAAACATACTCATAAAGAAAAGACTGTGAAACTTGTTCATGCCATAAAATTTATCCCACAAAATATATTTAGTGATACCATAAGATGTATATACTGATACTATTAAACTTATTTTTTGATATTATAGTATAAAGTATATAAAAAATAAATAAATATAATTAATAATATCAACACATATATAATTTGGTGCAGAACCTTATTAATAGAGGAAAGATTTGTGTAATGCAAATACTCGCATCGGGATTTTGTTTTTTTTAAACAAGGAAAGTTTGGTTTTCAAATATTTTATTTCCAAAAAGATTGAAAATCTATTAGGGTGCGTTTGGTATGTGGGACTAGGGTGGACTAAACCCCTAGTCCCAACTAATATCGTATTTGGTTTGCAAGACTCTGGCCCAGGACTATTTTTTGGCCCGGGACCAAATCCTGACCAATCCTCCCAAAAAGTGATTAAATGATCCCAGCAGTTTGACATGATTGTTTTGTCCAACTCATAAAATTACTTACTTGCCCTCATTATAACTTCATTCTTTCTTAAAATTTCACAAATCAAAATCTGAAACCAAATTAAAATATTCATTCTGAAACCCTAGTTGAAGAACATACCTCCCCCCGGCAGTGCAAAATAGATCTTCAAAGGAGGAATTCCAGGTAGGTTCGCTTGACGATTTTTGTATTTTTTGAATTCTTTTTCATCTATCTTCCTCTCATTTTTATTTTCTCATCACTCAACCAAAACGCTGTCGTTCGGGAAAATTGGAGGAGACAATTTGCGTTGGGATTGACGGCAACACTTTGCGCTCGTAGGACGCAGGGAGAAGAGGAAGAGAGATGATAAGGAGTATTTTAATAACTGTAAAGCATCACCGCAATCGGAGATTCAGATCGCTGAAACGAGGAAGCCCGCGAGTGTTGCGACTGATGGAACTGCACCGACTGAGATTGTAGAAGATGAAGGTGGAGTGTGGAGGCCGGAGCAGCTATTGACGGCGGAGGAAACGATGTGCAGGGCGGCGGAGACATTCCGATGGAATGCGATGAGGCGGGATCCAGATTCTCCGCTAGCTTCGTGGTGATTGGCGAGCCGAAGGTGACGTTGGCAGAGCCGAAATTGGCGGTGGCACGTCCGTTGGTCTCGAAAATGGTGGTGACGATCAGCGGCGACAACGTGGTTGTGAGAAGGGAGATGAAGTCAGAGAGATCGTGATAATTTTGAAAATTTGAGTTTATTTTTAAATTTAATTTAAATTAATTTTGTATAATATGTGGGGGTAAATTTGATATTTTTTATATATTACCAACTTAATCCTTCACATTAAACACAAAAATATTTTACTTTGTCCAACACATATCCTACAATCCAAATATAATAATCCTACTTAATCCAATCCAAATTAATCCAATCCTGTCTAATCCAGTCCCAATTAATCTATTAGGTCCTGCGAACCAAATGAACCCTTAGTATATATAATAACCTAATTGATGAAGATACGGATGCAAGTCATTAAATATTCCCTCCACTTATAGAAAACATATATTTTTCCCACAATGAAGAGGGAAGATTCACCCATCTCCTCCCCTGTTCTAAAAAAGAGAAAGACTTCCTCCGCCCAATCGTCGGCGGTGGCCACCACGATCTGCTCACAGAAATCCTCCTCCTATTACCGGCAAAATCACTCCTCAAATTCAAATCCATCAGCAAACACTGGAACTCCCTCATATCGTCCGACGACTTCACCGCCGCCGCCGCCCGGATACTCACCACCCAGGGCCGGTCACAATTTTTCATGTTCGATTCGACTGCAAAAAAATTAACCCGGTTCAGGCTCCCCTGCACTTTCCCCTCCGTCGACGAGCACGTCAAAATCGTGCAATCCTGTCACGGGCTATTGCTGTTGGAGTGCGCCTACGCGCAGAGAGGCCGCAGGTTTTACTTCGTATTTAATCCCGTCACGCAGAAATTCAAATTAATTCGATGTGGGGATGCAGCTGTTGCTATAACCTTAATCTTCGATCCTTCAAAATCGAGATATTATAATGTTATTGGGATTTGGAGGCATCATATGGCCCTCTATTTGTCGGAATTTCATATATGGAGTACGGATTATCCATTCCATGGAGAAGGTTAAATCCATTGAGGTACATAGCTGCAATAATGTGGCCTATTTCATAAGAAATAAACACCCTATCATTTATGTTTCTAGTGAGAGTATGGGCCTAGCTCCCTGTCCTCCGGTGAGAGACAGGGCACATTGTGGAATCGAATGGACACTTGCACTGCGTAAACCTGTTTTTCGATCAGAATAAGCCCTGCTTCTGCGTATCTGAGATGATTGATAACAAGTGGTCGGTAGGTGAGAGAATTGATTGGTGTCAAATGGAGAGATTGCTTGCCGAGCAGAGACGTAGCACCAGGAGGCAGGTCGAGTTTCTTGGGATGATCAGGGGAGAGAGGGTGGAGGATTCGGTGTTTCTGGTTCATGTGCCGGGACAGATTATAATCTACGGGCTACGGGATGAGGTGTGTGAGGTGGCAGTTGATTACAGAGATGATTATTTTTATCAAGAGGGTCGATTGCAGTTTGGGTTCAAGGATGCTCACCCTTCCTTGGAAGTTTTGCTTCTGTTTGATAATTTTATCACTTTTCTGTGAGTAAATTTTAGGCTATTTTTGTAAATGCAGCTTCATATTTTCTCCCTCCAAAATCACGTCTTTCATGGAGGGAAAAGTGATTTGTAATTCAAAATTTTTTATTTTTTGTTTCGGGTTAAATTTGAGACATTTCTGATTGATAAATTCATGAATATTGGAGCTGTTAAGATCCTTCGAATATGAGCTGCAAGATCCTTTTTATGAAGTCTACTGTTTGAAAAGAGATATTTCCTGTCAAGATTTCTTTTCTTTTTTTCCTCTCTCAAATATGTTAGGATGATTGATATTGTGTTTATGGAGATAATATTAAAACTGTTGGCTCTAATTTTTTAAAAGATATAAAAAAAAATATAAGAAGAATTGAGTAGGATGATTGTAAGAGGAAATAAATGTAATGTCCTATATGTAATTATCATGCCTTATATGTAATTTCGTACATATTAATTATGTACGTGTTTCATCAGATGAGATCATATGCATGTGTTTGTGTTGTGTGTTATAATGTGTACTGATGATGAAATGGATAGCTAGAATTGGAGGGATCTTGCTAATTTTAATTTGATGATCTAATTATTTGTTAATAAAAAAAAATTTCCAGTTTTTCTCATCTACTTCTGTTGACTTTGTCCAAATCAGCTGCCAACATTAAGCTTCTGATCTGTGGGTGAGGAAAATCAACAACACAATTAGGAAATAAAAGGATTCTATAACGTATTGAACTTGTGGTCCTTTGCTTAATTCAACATTTTCCGGCAAATGCTTAGTCGGTCTTAGCCCTTCCTCATCGACTGCTGTTGAACATGTCCTGGAAGCCCTTCACACAAAAAAACAGAATACTTTCTTAAATGTAAGAACATGCAGCAGATTGATATACAAAAAATCTACCAAGTGAAAAGGGTGGACAAAGACATATATACCTAATTTTACCAAATATATCAGAAAGACATTTGAGCCTTGCTAACTTTTTACTTCATTAAAAAAAGCTAGTCAAATGCAAAGCAATAAAGAAATAAATCTGGACAGCTGATGTAACATTTTGGAAAAGCAAGAGAGGAGGTTAGTGTAATTGCTCACTCTTGTGGTTGTCCTAATATACATCGATCATTTCCAGAAAGGGAGGGGACATGGACATGATGAGATTCTTCTTGATCGAGCTTAGTGTTCTTGAAGTCATTCTATGTTCTTCCTGCTAATTCCCTTGCTATAACTGACCTCCAATTTCATCAATTAATTCATTATATATTATCACTGGACTGTTTTCTTAAGTTCAATTAATGTTATTTTTAATTTTTTTTGTTCTCAATATTGTATATGCTAATCTATTGTCTCATCTTCCTGTTTAATTCTGATTTTCAATTTTGTGTTTCATCTTTGGCTTTACTGTTATATAGGCTCTGAGGTATAGAACTTAGTTGCATTACTCTGAGGTATGTTGTAATATTATTCTTAAATTGAAGCTAAATTAAATATTAAGGTCATATTCTCTAACTTAAAATAAAATCCTGTTGAATCTTGGGTAGTATGGTATAATTGGCTGTGAATCATAACCATTTTATTCACCTATAAGTAGATCGTTGCACTTTATCAAACTCCTAAAAAATGGATACTCTATATTAATTAGGTATTCAATGCTTAGTGTAGCATATATATTTTTGTATACCATGTCTAATTGGCCCTGTGCAAAAGGGATTGATGTTATACATTTTGTGTATATGCTTATGTATAATTTTGGAAAAAAAAAAAAAAGTGAATCTTGATTATTTGCACTGTTAACTGATGTATGTCAATGCAGCTAT
This sequence comes from Prunella vulgaris, assembly GCA_026898435.1. NCBI lineage: Eukaryota > Viridiplantae > Streptophyta > Magnoliopsida > Lamiales > Lamiaceae > Prunella > Prunella vulgaris. The sequence goes on along the minus strand of JAPKLY010000163.1, from coordinate 898,997 downwards.
GTGTTTGTTTCTTGATTTGTGCTTTCTTTTATTATGGAGTTCAGTAGGATATGGTTTTGTCTTCAGATATCTATTCTGTTTGTGTAGTTTTTCGCATCGATCTTTGATAAAGAGTTCTTGTGTCTGACTTGAGTAATTATGTCAAATGTTAGTACTCATTTGCTATGTTGATCCATACACATGCTAATCTATATAGTAGTATATATGATGATAGTTATATACTTATATGTGATCCTAATAATATACAATTATATTCACAGGAAGAAGTACATGAGAAGACGTTAAATTTGACTCAAGCAGCCTTGAATGATGATGATGTCCAGAAGATTGATATGAATCTATTATTCATGGACTATACTGTTATAAAGAAAGGACGTACTTTGGGTATTGATGACATGACTCAGACGCGCCCTTTCATACTGACAATTCTGCTTCATATGTCAGTTTAGCCACACGTGATGAGATGCAACATCGATTTGAAGAGGTGAAGCAAAAGGAAATTGCTATTGAAGAAAAAATGCAGGTTTTAGAGTCTAAAATGCATGAAGTAGATGAGGTTGTTAGACTTCAGCTTTTGATAATTTACTTTTATTTTTTTAATTTGTACGGCCACCTGGAAGTATCGATTACGAAAGATCGTGTTTGTAAGGTTGTGTTTATACTTTATTTCGAAATTTAAGAGTGCGCACCAAATTAAGATTTTAAATATAAGGAATTAGGGGCACACAGTTTTTAAAATCATTCCCGTGAATTTTAAAACAAATACTCCCTCTGTCAAAAAAAATTATAAGTTCAAAAAAGATTTTTTATGAACTTCATTCTCAGTATTTATATATTTACTCAAAATATTATTACTTTTTTCAAATTTTTCTGGTTTATATTACTCCAAGTCCAATTAATTTCTTTACATTTTATATTAAATTTCACCAAATTACCTCTTACTATTTATTTTGTCTTAGTCTTGTATGCACCAGGTGCACTGTGCAATTTAAATTAATTTTATAAAAATTAGACATATTATTACTGAAAATATCTTTATGATATGACTTTACAGTAATAATTTGTGTAATTTTTCAATAATAAATAGTGTATTTTACTTTATTCCACTTTATTATGATAATTGACCAAGTAAAATCGCAGCGCATTTCCCCCAAAAATATAGTGGAGTGAATCACACAGATATCCCAAATATTTGCAAGTTAATTAGGAAAAGAGTAAATATATACGGTGTGGCCACCAAGTAAAATAAGTAGCCACCAAGGAACTCTTCCACGTATATATTTGATTGAAATCACACACTTTCAATATCCCAAATCTTTCTCATCAATTTGTAACAACCGTCTTTCACAATGGCATCATCAACCCCAATTCTGCTCGGACCACCGGAAATCCATGAAGCCGCCAAGAAAGCACATTACAGAGAAGCCCTGTTAAAGGGTCTACCTGCAAAATTTCAACAACACACCGATATTGGGATTCATAAGCCGGCAATGGGTTTTACGGAAAACCGTTCCCCAACTTTTCTATCGACGGGGAATCCCTGTTTGGACTTCTTTTTCCACGTTGTCCCCGATACTCCGCCGGAATCCTTGAGAATCCGCCTACACCTTGCCTGGAACCATGATCCATTGATGGCGCTGAAGCTCGTTTGCAATCTCAGGGGAGTCCGCGGCACCGGAAAATCTGATAAGGAAGGGTTCTACACCGCCGCCTTGTGGCTGCACGACAACCACCCTAAAACCCTTGCAGCCAACGTCGCTTCTCTTGCAGAATTCGGCTACTTCAAGGATTTGCTCGAGATTCTTTTCCGGCTTCTGCAAGGGGATTGGCGAAAAGGGAGTGGGAGAAGAGGAAGTCGGAGATAGAGGAGTTGCAGATCAAGAAATTGGAGAGAGAGATGATGAAATCGGCCAAAGAGAGGGGGCAGAAGTTGTGGGGGAGGAGACCTATGGTCAGATTTACAGGCGTGAAAGCGAGAAAGGGTTTTAAAATCAGCGGTGAATCGAGGAGAAGGCTGTCGAAATCGGGCGGGTCAAAAAAGACCCGTGAAGAGAAGCGGATCGAACAAGCAAAAAGGGTTGTGCAGAAATTTAATGACGACCCCCATTTCAAGTTTTTGCACGAGAGGATCTCTGATGTTTTTGCCCTTTTCTTGAGATCCGATATGAAGCTGCTGAATTCAGGGGACTCCAACAAAATCAGCCTCGCCGCAAAGTGGTGCCCCTCTCTCGACTCTTCCTTCGATCGAATAACTCTCTTATGTGAAACCATTGCTAAGAAGGTGTTCCCCAGATCGGAATGCCCAGAGTATGAAGGTGTAGAGGAGGCCCATTACGCTTATCGCGTGAGGGATCGTCTGAGGAAGCAGGTGCTCGTGCCTCTGCGTAAGGCGCTGGAGTTGCCGGAGGTCTACATCGGAGCCAACGATTGGGGGTCGATTCCGTACAAAAGGGTGGCGTCTGTGGCCATGAAATTGTACAGGGACAAGTTCTTAGACCACGATGGGGAAAGATTCCGTGAGTATCTTGAGAAGGTCAAGTCAGGGGAAGCGAAGATTGCTGCGGGTGCATTGCTCCCTCACGAGATAATCGCGGCGTTGTATGATTATACTGATGGTGGTGCGGTGGCGGAGCTTCAATGGAAGAGAATGGTGGATGACATGGCGAAGAAGGGGGCGTTAAACAATTGTTTAGCGATTTGTGATGTTTCGGGGAGTATGAGTGGCATTCCGATGGAGGTGTCGGTGGCGCTAGGAGTTTTAGTGTCGGAGCTGAGCAAGGAGCCGTGGAAGGGGAAGCTCATCACTTTCAGCGCATCTCCAGGGCAACACCGGTGCCGGGAAACCAGAAGGGTGTGGCGCTTGTGAGCGGGTTTTCTAAGAATTTGCTTACTTTGTTTCTGGAAAATGGTGGAGCTTTGAATCCTGTGGCTGTTATGGAGAGTGCAATTGCTGGAGAGGAGTACCAGAAGCTGGTGATTGTTGATTGATCTTGGACCAGTGGTTCTAACTTGTAGTTGTAGCTTGATTTAAAAAAAAAAATCATGTAAATCCGAGAAAGGTATATGTGCACTAAAGCTGCAGCTGGTTTGGGATTTGAGGAGATGAAATTAGAATTTATTTTCTGTTTTATTTGAGTTACATCTAACAATAGTATAAACGTAATAAAACAAATAAAAATTTGGTCTAAATAAAATTTGAGTTAGAGATGGCAAAACAAATAAAATTGTCTATAAAAACATAAAAGATAATGTTTTAGTTTTGCAAGTTTATAAATGTATTGTCTTAATTTTAAAAATTGTAAAGTTAATGTCGTAATTTTACAAATATATAAAAATAATGTCATAATTTTACAAATATCATTAAATATAAAATCCTAAAAAAATAATTTTCCCATGGTAACACAATCAAGAAGTTAGTTCGCTACAAAAATGGTACACCCATTCCTGTAATGGACTGGTTATCCCTTATGTGGGACAGACTATCCTTTCCAGGGGTGCTCTACAACCTCCTTGCCTATTTCTTGAGAAATGTCGATCCATCACATTATTGCTATTTCAATGAAAATTACTAGCAATTTTAGCCTTTCTGATCCTGGCTACACTTTCTTCGTTAAATCAAATGGACATCTGCTATGCCTTAAGCTGTGCTTCGAGGAAAAGAACCATTGTCTGATATAATTGACCATGAGTGGTTCATCTGGAAAGAGCTACACTTGATTTTGGGTTGAGTAAGGTTTGGTATGATGAAGGAAGAGACAATAGATGATTGTAAATGAGTTTTTTTGCACGTTTGGTCTCAAATAACATATATTATTTTAGAATTGGTCAAACATTTCATTACTAGTCCTATATGATTTTTTTTTTTTTTTTGCATTTGTAGTCTCAAACGTTACAAAATTTGCAGATTTGGTCCCAAGATTTTGATATCAAATTTGCAAATTTTGTAACATTTGAGACTACATGTGTAAGAAAAAAATCGTATGAGACAAATTCTAAAATAATACTTATTCTGTGGGACCAAAAGTGCAAAAATATATTCTGTAAATTATATCTCCCTCTGTTTAATCTTAGAGGTGCTTGATTTGAATTTAAAATGAGAATATAGTACTATTAAAGAGTTAATTATTGATTAGTAATTACCCTTTGTTAATAGCTCATCTAAGTAACTGAGCTCCTTATTTGAGTGAGTGACCCAAATTCAATTCACTTGGTAACGAATAAAGGGAGATATAATATGATTTGGAGATAATTCTTAGAGTATTTGAGACTTGGTAAACTAACTTTTAACTACTAACAATTAACATTACCGATAAAAAAAAAAAGAACACCCTTTGCTAATCCTATTGTTATTATCTCATTCATTATAATATATATAATATCAAACATTATTAATGAAAATGAAATCTTATTCATTTTTATTCTCCACCCTCGTTAATTTATAATTTGAGGAGAAGAAAAATAATGTCATCAACTAGCTTTATATATATTTAATTTGAAAGATAAAATTATCTATCCCGAGAAAATTTACATATTTTGATGAGAATCACTATTTTCATTCTGTAATTGTAAAGTTCTCAACTAGGCATCCCCTTAATTATATAGACGTATGGATAGATTAGTTAATGCTGAAGGAATTTTTTTTCATCCAGTTAATGTTATTTAAAAGGTTAATTGTAACACAAATTTAATAATACCATCTTCTCTAAAGAAAAATTATTTCGAGTAACAGTTGTGCTGATTTGATCAGCTTAACAGAGGTTAATTTTTATAAAAACAATAGCCACTTTTAGTAAAAAAAAAATATATATATATTAGAATTTGATCAATTTTTAATTAATTAATGATACATTTATATTATTCTCACATTATAATATTGTGTCACAAAAACCTTGCTCTAAATATTTGAGTCAACTAACACAAATTGATCAGTCTTTGCTTTAAAAATGATGATATTCCCCAAATCTTTCTACAGTTATAACTCCCTTGATTAGGATATTGTGTGGTGACCAAGTTAGAGGTGTAGCCACCAAGTAACGATGCCTATAAATACTCATGTAAAATCATACACATTCAATATCCCAATTTCTTTTTCTCCCTTCAACATCAAAAATTCATTTTCAGTTTTCTTTAAATCTTCTGTTAACACAAAATTAATGGCATCATCATCCCCAATTCTGCTCGGACCACCAGAAATCTATCAACGCTCTGAAGTCGCCGCCGCCGTGGAAAGCACCGCCCCCACCACTTCCGGTGATCCATTTATTGACCTAATGGTGGCAAATTTCAACAACACAGCAATGCTGCTGCCAATGGATCTGCCAATGGGTTTAACTGAAAACTTCTCCCCGACTTTTCTATCGACGGGTAATCCCTGTTTAGATTTCTTCTTCCACGTCGTCCCCGACACTCCGTCGGAATCCTTGAGAAGCTGCCTAGAGCTTGCCTGGGATCACGATCCATTGAAGGCCCTGAAGCTTGTTTGCAATCTCAGGGGAGTCCGCGGCACCGGAAAATCTGATAAAGAGGGGTTTTACACCGCCGCGCTGTGGCTGCACGAGAACCACCCTAAAACCCTCGCATCGAACTCCGCTTCTTTTGCAGAATTCGGCTACTTCAAGGATTTGCTCGAGATTCTTTTCCGCCTTCTGGAAGGAGCCGATGCTCGGAGGTCGAAGAAGGCGGCGTGGGAGAGGCGGAAGTTGGAGGCATTTAGACTGCAGGATAAAAAATTGGAGGCGGAGATCATAAAATCGGCCAAAAAGAAAGGGGAGAATTTACGGGGGAGACCTAGACCTTTCATCATGCGAGGACGAAACGACGATCGCAAACTAACCAGCGAAATTAGGAGGCTATTGAACACAAAAGAGACTCGTGAAGAGAAGAGGGTCGAACAAGCAAAAAGGGTTGTGGAGAAATTTAATCACGATCCCCAATTCAAGTTTTTGCACGAGAGCGTCTCTGATGTTTTTGCCCTGTTCTTGAGATCCGACATGGAGCTGTTGAATTCAGGGGAATCTAACAAAATCAGCCTCGCTGCAAAGTGGTGCCCCTCTCTCGACTCTTCCTTCGATCGAATGACTCTCTTGTGTGAACCCATTGCTAAGAAGGTGTTCCCCAGATCGGAATACCCAGAGTATGATGGTGTAGAGGAGGCCCATTACGCTTATCGCGTGAGGGATCGTCTGAGGAAGCAAGTGCTCGTGCCTCTGCGTAAGGCGATGGAGTTGCCGGAGGTCTACATTGGAGCCAACGATTGGGGGTCGATTCCTTACAACAGGGTGGGGTCTGTGGCCATGAAACTGTACAAGGACAAGTTCTTAAACCACGATGAGGAAAGATTCAATGAGTATCTTGAGAATGTCAAGTCAGGGAAAGCGAAGATAGCCGCGGGTGCGTTGCTCCCTCACGAGATAATCGCGGCGTTGGATGATGATACTGATGGTGGTGCAGTGGCGGAGCTTCAATGGAAGAGAATGGTGGATGACATGAAGAAGAAGGGGGCGTTGAACAATTGTTTAGCGGTTTGTGATGTTTCGGGGAGTATGAGTGGCATTCCGATGGAGGTGTCGGTGGCGCTCGGAGTTTTAGTGTCGGAGCTGAGCGAGGAGCCGTGGAAGGGGAAGCTCATCACCTTCAGTGAATCCCCAAAGCTTCAAATGGTGAAGGGCGATAGCTTGAGGGAGAAAGCAGAGTTCGTTCGGAGTATGGAATGGGGGATGAACACCGATTTTCAGAGGGTGTTCAATCGGATACTGGAAGTGGCTGTGAACAAAAAATTGAAGGGTGATAAGATGATAAAGCGGTTGTTTGTTTTCAGTGATATGGAATTCGATCAAGCGTCTCAAAATCCATGGGAAACTGATTACCAGGCGATTGTGAGGAAGTTTAGGAAGAGTGGTTATGGGGAGAAATGTGTGCCGGAGATTGTGTTTTGGAATTTGAGGGACTCCAGGGCAACGCCGGTGCCGGCAAACCAGAAGGGGGTGGCGCTTGTGAGCGGCTTTTCTAAGAATTTGCTCACTTTGTTTTTGGAAAAGGGTGGAGTTTTGGATCCAGTCTCTGTTATGGAGAGTGCAATTGCAGGAGAGGAGTACCAGAAGCTGGTGGTTGTTGATTGATCATATTTTTATGACTTTGTTGATTGATAATTCATTTTAATTTAAATCACCATGTTAATTAAAAAAAAAAAAAACTTCTTATTTTGCCAGTTACACGTCCATTCACTAAAAGATACCTGACATATAAAAAATTAGATTAAAATGATTTGTCACTTGAATTTAAGGTTTCCAAATGCCAAGTTCACATCAAAGTTAGTGAACTGAAAAACTACAGAGCATTGGATGAATTTTTAGTGATCGAATGTAGGCCAAGCAAATTAAGGGCCTTCCTTACGGGCTGTAATTTGGGCAATTTTTATTGTGGTCCATTTGATAATCGAATCGAAATTATATCCGTTTTATCAAATAAAATAACTGGACCATCACTCCCTCGTAATATTTAAGTCAAATATCACAAATTTAATTTTTTCTTTAAAGAATTATATTTCCCAAATCCAATTTTTTTTTCTAAGGTTAATAAGAGTGTTCGTCTTGTCTAATGTTAAAGAACTAATAAAAAATTGACATATAATCTAATTTTGCCATAGAAGACATTATATACACTAGTATATGGACTAGGGGTCCATATCAGGATATGGACCAAAATTTCAGATAATCGTCCAGTACACACACCACACTACACTTGGGGTCCATATCTCAGTATTCTTTAACCAAAATTTCTGATAATCGTCCAGTACACACACCATACTACACTCTGGGGTCCATATCCCAATACCCTTTAACCAAAATTTCAGATAACCGTCCAGTCCACACTCGCATCGAGTCATGGAATCAACACCAGAATCCACCGCTCGTCATCCCACATCGTCTCACCTGCAACTGTAGAAGTCCACTGTCGCATCCCTATTTTATAAAGCTTTTGTAGACCAAATTATATAAAAACACATTCAAAAAAAATAATAAGATAAATTAAATGGACGTATTTATCTTTAAAATTTACAGCGAAAATAATTAATATAAAAGCAAAATACATTAGTACTTAGATTATTTATACCCAAAAGATAGTATATTCTGTCGTAGTTAAAGTAATAAGCACATACTTAAATTATCTATGCGATGCGACTCGCAATACCAAAAACTGTCAAACCCAAACTTAACATCGTAGTATATTAGAAAACACTAAGAACTAATTTATTGATATTAAATACTATACAGCAAAACAGGCAATCCACCATTGCTCCACCGCTCCCGCTTTAATCTGCAAAAAGGTTAAATAATTTGGGATGAGCAACCAACTAGCTCAGTGGGATTCCCTTTGTCACAATTAAATATCACAAGTAAATCAAATCATCATCTCACATAACATGCATGCATGCATAAAGCAATGCATCTGTATATTGGCCAATCTGTATATTGACCAAGTCAATCTGTATATTGTGGAGTTGCCTTCTAGGAGCTTACCCTCCTGGACCGAAGTCTCAATCTGTATACGGTGGAGTTGCCTCCAAGGAGTTTACCCTCCTGGACCGAAGTCCCCGCAAAGTTACAACGACCTTACCGTCGAAGCAACCCAATAATTCAATATATCATGTAGCAAGTAACAATAAAATTCACATGAACATTTAAAAGGGACAAAGCAAACAAAATTCCACCTTAAATCTTGATTGTCCTTGTAAAAGTGTAGTTTACTTAAAGCGAGAGTTGCTCGACGCCTAAAATATTTAAATAATAAACTAGAATTATTACTAAATCTTAAACTCTAAAAAATATAATTATTGAAGAAATAAAATAAAAGTTAAATAGACTTAGGCATATTATATCTATACAGCAAAAGCAGAGTTATTCTAGATGGGTGAAACAATCTGAAGTGGAACTCACACAGAGTCTACCCTTTGAAAAAAAATAGAAAAAAATAAAGATCATTTGAAAAAGAAGAAATCCCATATAGAGAACTTAAAATAAAATTAATATCTATAGGAATGAATTTAACTTAAGCATAATAATCCATGATGCTTTTTTTTTTTTCCGGAAATTCATTATAATAAATAATAAGAAAAATATGGTATTTCAAAACAGGGCAAATTATTTGCAGTTACCGCAATCTATATAATTGCAAAATAATGTATTTCGACGGTATGATTGGCAAAAGAAACAATACTAATAATAATAAAATTTGAAGTGGTATTCTTACAGTTGATAAGAAAGAGTGAGAATTTCTTTTTCTAAAGCTTCCTGTGAGAGTAGCCGAATAAAGAGAGAAGTTGATAAGAAAGAGTGAGAATTTCTTTTTCTAAAGCTTCCTGTGAGAGTAGCCGAATAAAGAGAGAAATAGGAATAAGAGATGTTTTCAATTCTTTCTTCTACATGAGGGTTTCTTCAAGGATAAGAGTTAGGCAAATAAAATAATAGAAGAAAGAAATTTTGAGATAAGGATCTCTAATATTTAAATAAAGAAAGAAAGAGATAATGGAGTAAGAGAACTTACTAATGAAGTTTGAGGAAATGGTCTATGCTACACGTGTACTATACCATATATATATTCATTGTATACTTATAATGTTTATTAATTAATATCGAAATTAATAAACTTAAGCAAATAATTAAATATAGCGTGATACTCCTGTGCACCCGAGTGCATAGTATGCATTCGGATGCTTCACTACTGCCACACCATTAATGGCGGACGAAGCAATTGAGTATAGATGTTCCATACAACCGTCTTCCGTCAGCTTAACCACCGCCTGCAACTATTGCGTTCGAAGCCCACTACAAGTCGCACAACCGCCGTCCGTCAACACAAGTCGTCCTCTGTCGCCGGATTTCCGTTCGTTGGAATCCGTCTGATTCACCGCCGTGAGATCTGTTCGTCGTCCACACCAAACACACAGCAATCCTCCGCCACTGTTTCTCAATCTCCGATCGAAAGTAAATTCCGCCACAGCCTGCTTAACTGGAATCTGGATTCGATCGAGACAGCCACGTTCAAGCCTGCAATCTCTACCTGATCTCGCACAGCCCAATCGATGCCGGAAACTACTCTGCCAACAGCTTCGACGCCGCCCTCTGTTCGCCGTTAATTATCGCCGAAATTTTGTCCTTTTCCTATCGCCGTCGTCTGCGCATCTCTAACTGATTAATTTTGTGCTCCATTTATCATAATATCCGTAGAGCAAATCATAATACCCCAAGAACAAAATATAATACCACAATAACAATTAATAATACCCCAACAACAATTCTAAACAAATACCCCAAGAACAACTTACAATACCCCAAGATAATACCCCAAGAACAAATTATAATACCCCAAGAACAAATTTAAATAAATACCTCAAAACCAACTTATAATACCCTAAGAACAAGTCTAAGTAAATACCCCAATAACAATTATTAATACCCGAAGAACAAATAAAAATACCCCAAGAACAAATCACAATACCCCCAACTCACAATACCCCAATAACAAATTATAATACCCCAAGAACAATTCACAATACCCCAAGAACAAATTATAATACATCGAACTAATAAAATCGCAATTTTTTCCTTTTATGATTTCCCCCTTTTCCTCACGTATTTGACTATTAATTCCGGCGAGTTTGATTCTGGCGACATCATTTTCAAGATTCAAAAGGCGAACTTTGATTTTCAGGCAACGAAATGACATGGATTCGTGCAGTGGAAGTAGACGACGGATTAAAAAGATTTCCGGCGACTACTACGAAGCTTTCTCCCTCTTCAATTCCAGCATGAAGAATGCCATTAATTCCGGCGAAGTGGGCTGTGACTTCGGAAATGGCAGCTGCAAAATAGGTGAGTGGTTGTGGACTTTCATTTGGCTAAATCTCTTGGATTACATCTGTATAATTTGGGCTTTAAATTAATTAAAATGGGAAAAAAAATGCCCCAGGTTATATGCACCCATGCGTATTTGAAATAAATACCCCAATAACATTTTTCAATACCCAAAGAATAAATAAAAATACCCCAAGAACAAATAATAATACCTGAAGACAAAATAATTAATACCTCAATTGCCAAAAAAACACATAGTGCGGGGTGTAGTGTGTGTTTCTGGAAATAGCAAATTACAACTAAAATTGAAGTAAAAATGCAAGTGCATAGTAAGCACTTGCATGCACACAAGTTTTTGCGTTAAATATAATACTATATATACATAAATATCTTATAAATACACTTTTTAAATTATAATAATAATAATAATAATAATAATAATAATAATAATAATAATAATAATAACAATAATCATAATAATAAAAGTAATAATAACAATAATAAAAAAATGAAAATAACTTATATAAATTTATTATCTATGGTGATTGAGCATACGGGTGTTACATCCTATCCCCCTTAAAGAAATTTCATCCTCGAAATTTAAAACGTACCATGAGCGAACAATTTTGCGTATTTGGTACGTATCTTATCTTCACGTTCCCAAGTCGCCTCTTTTTCGCTATGACGGTTCCATTGCACTTTGACCAACGCAATGTCCTTGTTTCGTAATCGGTGAACTTTTCTTTCCAAGATTGCCAACGGCTTTTCTTCATAACTTAAATTTTGATTTATTTCCAGTGTCGAGTAGTCAATTACATGTTCTGGGTCTTGAACATATTTTCTCAACATAGAAACATGGAAAACATTATGAACAGTCGAAAATTCAGGAGGTAGTGCTAGTCGATAAGTCACATCACCAACTCTCTCGAGTATTTCAAATGGCCCTACATACCTTGGTCGCAATTTACCCTTTTTCCCAAAACGTACAACTCCTTTAGTGGGGGAAGCCTTGAGAAAAACTTTTTCTCCTTCATCGAATTGCAAGTCCTTCCTACGCTTGTCAGCGTAAGATTTCTGTCTATCTTGGGCTATTTTGATTTTCTCTCGTACGTTCTCAACCACTTCTATGGTTTCTCTCAATATTTCTGGACCCAACAACTTCTTTTCTCCAACTCATCCCAATACAATAGTGAACGACACTTTCTCCCGTATAACGCCTCATATGGTGTCATTCCAATAGTCGATTGATAACTGTTATTCTACGCAAACTCCACTAAAGGAATAAAATATTCCCAACTATTACTCAAGTCAAGTATATACGCTCGCAACATATCTTCCAAGATTTGAATAGTTCTTTCCGATTGTCCATCAGATTGTGGATGATAAGTCGTACTAAAGTTTAGCTTCGTTCACATAGCCTTCTGCAAAATTTTCCAGAATTTTGATGTAAATCGTGAATCTCTATCTGATACAATCGAAATCGTACACCGTGTAACCTTACAATCTCTCGAATATAAGTTTGCGCATATTGTTCCATCTTGAAAGTTGTCTTTACTGGAAGAAAATGTGCAGATTTTATTATTTCGACAACATAACACTATATATATCAAACCCGACAACCTGTTTACATTCACAGATTATTGAACTCACAGGTTCAGACTACATCAACTACGGAGCTCTCATTCTAATAACATTAATCCTTGTAATCAGTAGTGTATTAACACAAAGTAATTGCACTTATCACATAGCGTAGGACTGAGAAATAACTTGTCTCTATCCTATTACAACATGTAGTTTATGTACTTAATTCAGATCTCATGCGTATTATTCACAATGCATCCAATATAAGTTAACACAAACCTAGACCCACAACTACCATGACTACCACACACGTAATGTACTTCAATACACATGCACGATCACACACGCTCACGAGCACACACTGCTGCAGTCAGCGGCGACCAAATAATAGCATTTTAGAAACAGTATCGTTATGCAGAAGTAAGGTAGTAAGGATACATCTTGGTGCTACCTGGGTGAGCGGTATAAGGTGTACTTTGAGCTTCTTCGAGTATTATTTCCTTAAGCGTCCTATCTCCAGGTACACAATTCTTCCTTCATAACACAGTGCTCCATCCTCAGCCACTGTGAAACTTTTACCCTCCCCTTTGAGGGTACGTTCTTTTACTATACTTAAAAACTCGTCCTTGAACTGCTCCTTTTTTATCATGTCCCTTAAATTTGGTTGTATCACTAACGATGCTAAAATTATTTCGATACGTCTTGGTGGAGATACAACCTCAATTTTCATTTCTGCAAACTCCTTGACTAACTGTTCCTACTCAGTTAGTATATTTAACACACTCCTTGTTTTCCGACTTAAAGCATCGGCTACCACATTAGCCTTACCTGGATGGTAATGAATGGTACAGTCGTAATGATAAATACACTTTTTAAATTATAATAATAATAATAATAATAATAATAATAATAATAATAATAATAAT
>JAPKLY010000163.1:801843-885627 GCA_026898435.1 Prunella vulgaris | reverse complement strand
ATAATAATAATAATAATAATAATAATAATAATAATAATAATAATAATAATAATAATAATAATAATAATAATAACAATAATCATAATAATAATAATAAAAGTAATAATAACAATAATAAAAAAAAATGAAAATAACTTATATAAATTTATTATCTATGGTTAATAATAACAATAATAAATACACTTTTACATCCACCGCCTCACGCACTGTTTTCGCCGTGTACCATTCCGCCGTCGTCCTCTGAACGCCTTGTTTCGCCGTCAAATTGCGTCACTCCAATCCACTACTCCATCTCCTCAACTCCGTTCACCGTCGCACAGCCGGCCGAAGATACAGCCGCCTACATAAGTTGCGATAAAAAAAATTAATTTAATTTTATAATAAATATTTTAAATTAAAAGGACACTTTTTATTATTTTATATTTACTAAGGGCTCATTTAGTTCGTAAGTTAATTTATTATTAGAGTGATAAATTGCAATTGGAATATGCATAATGGAGATGTTCTAACTTCTAACGTGAGGTGCAGTCATTAAAATAAAATATTTTACATTGAATTAAAATTATGACGACCTTAATTAGGAATTGTATAATTAGGATATGGTGTGGTGACCAAGTAAAAAGTGTAGCCACCAAGCAACGACCCCTATAAATACATCCCAATTTCTTTTTCTATTGATAAAATTTGAGATCTCTTCAACAATTAAAACCAAAAAAAAAATCATTTTCAATTTTCATCAAAAATTTTGCTCACACAAAATTAATGGAATCATCAATCCCAGCTCTGCTCGGACCACCAGAAATCTATCAACGCTCTGAAGCCGCCGCCGCGGAAAGCACCGCCCCCACCACTAGCGGTGATCCATTCATTGACCTAATGGTGGCAGATTTCAACAAGGCAAAAATGCCGCCAATGGGTTTTACTGAAAACTTTTCCCCAACTTTTCTATCGACGGGTAATCCCTGTTTGGATTTCTTCTTCCACGTTGTCCCCGACACTCCATCGGAATCCTTGAGAAGCCGCCTGAAGCTTGCCTGGGATCAGGATCCATTGAAGGCCCTGAAGCTCGTTTGCCATCTCCGAGGAGTCCGCGGCACCGGCAAATCTGATAAAGAGGGGTTTTACACCGCCGCACTGTGGCTGCACGAGAACCACCCTAAAACCCTCGCATCCAACGCCGCTTCTTTTGCAAAATTCGGCTATTTCAAGGATTTGCTCGAGATTCTTTTCCGCCTTCTGAAAGGAGCCGATGCTCGGAAAGTGGAGAAAAAGGCGTGGGAGAAGAGGAAGTCCGCAATAGAGAAGTTGCAGATTAAGAAATTGGGGAAAGAGAGTGGGGAGAAATTGCAGGGGAGACGCGTGTTTATTTTTGCAGGAAAGGATGGATCCAAATTAACCAGCGACGCCAGGAGGCTATTGAAAAGGGGCTGGTCGAAAGAGACCCGTGAGGAGAAGAGAATCGAACAAGCAAAAAGGGTTGTGGAGAAATTTAATCACGATCCCGATTTCAAATTTTTGCACGAGCGCATCTCTGATGTTTTTGCCCTGTTCTTGAGATCCGATATGGAGCTGTTGAATTCAGGGCACTCTAACAAAATCAGCCTCGCCGCAAAGTGGTGCCCCTCTCTCGACTATTCCTTCGATCGAATGACTCTCTTGTGTGAACCCATTGCTAAGAAGGTGTTTCCCAGATCGGAATACCCAGAGTATGAAGGTGTAGAGGAGGCCCATTACGCTTATCGCGTGAGGGATCGTCTGAGGAAGCAGGTGCTCGTGCCTCTGCGTAAGGCGCTGGAGTTGCCGGAGGTCTACATTGGAGCCAACGATTGGGGCTCACTTCCGTACAACAGGGTGGCGTCTGTGGCCATGAAATTGTACAAGGACAAGTTCTTAAACCACGATGGGGAAAGATTCAGTGAGTATCTTGAGAATGTCAAGTCAGGGAAAGCGAAGATAGCCGCGGGTGCGTTGCTCCCTCACGAGATCATCGCAGCGTTGGATGATGATACTGATGGTGGTGCAGTGGCGGAGCTTCAATGGAAGAGAATGGTGGATGACATGGCGAAGAAGGGGGCGTTGAACAATTGTTTAGCGATTTGTGATGTTTCCGGGAGTATGGATGGAACTCCGATGGAGGTGTCGGTGGCGCTTGGAGTTTTAGTGTCGGAGCTGAGCGAGGAGCCGTGGAAGGGGAAGCTCATCACCTTCAGCGCATCTCCAGAGCTTCAAATGGTGAAGGGCGATAGCTTGAGAGAGAAAACGGATTTCGTTCGGAGTATGGATTGGGGATACAACACCGATTTTCAGAAGGTGTTCGATCTGATACTTCAAGTGGCTGTAAATGGAAAATTGAAGGGTGATGAGATGATAAAGAGGTTGTTTGTTTTCAGTGATATGGAATTCGATCAAGCGTCTCAAAATCCATGGGAGACTGATTACCAGGCGATTGTGAGGAAGTTTAGGGAGAGTGGGTATGGTGTGCCGGAGATTGTGTTTTGGAATTTGAGGGACTCCAGGGCAACGCCGGTGCCGGCGAACCAGAATGGGGTGGCGCTTGTGAGCGGCTTTTCTAAGAATTTGCTGACTTTGTTTCTGGAAAAAGGTGGAGCTTTGGATCCAGTGGCTGTTATGGAGAAAGCAATTTCTGGGAAGGAATATCAGAAGCTGGTGGTTGTTGATTGATTTAAATCTTGATGTTATTAATGGAAAAAGGTCTTCTTATTTTGCCATTTACCTGTGCATTTACTTTTTCCTTTTATGAATATTTATAGCCCTTTTGAATAAAATAACAACTTCCTAATATCTCAATTTTCAAAAAGAAAAAAGAAAAATATAAAAATATAGTAATTGTTGGTTTCAAAATTTTTTAATGGAATGAGAGTACATAAATGTGGTTGTTTAAATATTCATCATGTTTTTAAATAGTACTCTCTGTTCCTGAAATTATTTTCTAGTTTTTTTTTTAATTTATTCACTTTTTAAAAAAAAAACAATCTATACTAAAAAAAATATTGGGCTTTACAACTTTCTCACTTTTTTATTTTATTTTATCTAATATTTTAATATAATATTAATTTTTGTTAAATTTTGTGTTACTATTCTAAGGGGAAATAATTTTGTGAAGGGAAAGAGTATTATTTATATGCATACCAATGATTCGTTTTAAAACTCATAGATCTAGTTTTACGAATCTCAAAATCGTAAAACTTATTCACACAACAATATTTACCGAATGTAGCTTTAATTTGCTAACATTATTGTTTTAGTTGCACGTTAAAATTATTTTACATAAAATCGACTCACTACCTTCAATATAGTGGGATGATAGAGTATATATGTTTCTAAATATTTAATTTTAATTTATAAATCTAATGGTATTCGTGAGACTTCACTTGGGTGGGGCGATACGATTTTATTGCATAATAAACTTTATATTAAAACCAGAAACTTATAATTAAAACCAGAAACTTATAATTAGTTGTCCAAAAGCCAAAACATATAAAATAGTAGTTTCCAATTAACTTGTACAATATAAATAGGGTCTCCAACCACCAAATAAAGTCTCCAATCTTCAAGTCCAAGTGTGTAATAAACTTGGTAATTCTTGGTTCTTTATTACTTATTTATTAAGTGTTCTTTACCTTACATAGTAAACTAGCAATAGCATTAAATACCGAATCATATACATTTATTTGTTGCCCTAAATTAAATTCACTAAATTTTCAATTATCATCATTGAATATTTTGGATCCAACATCATTCATTCTCGGATAGGAAATAGAATAATATTGTACCACTAATAAATGAAAAACTGCTTTCTTGGTGGATACACATATTAAGAAAATCTATTATATTGACTTTTTGAACTAATGAATAAAGATTATTATGAACTAAAATCGACATTGTAATAGTATTTTATTTATTTTTTGTTAGGGGTGTAAAGTTTATTATGGGGCGCCCAAGAAAGAAAAATGTAAAGTTTATTATGGAACAAATAAAATATATATATATATAATATGTATATTATAAGTTATTGCAAGAAAAAAGTCTAAGGGGGTGTATTGGATTAGGATTTTAAAAGACTTTTTTAGCTGAAAAAAATCCTGCAGATTTTAAAAATTTTGTAGGATTTTGGTGACTTTTAAGATTTTGCAGGATTTTGTAAGACTTTTAAAATAAGGATTTTAATGGATTCTATAGGACTTTGTAGACTTTGCAGAATTTCATGGATTTGAAACATACAATAAAAATTCAAAATTTTTCATACCTTCAAATTAAAAAAAAAAGAAAAAGTTAAAGACAAAAAAAATCATATAATATCATGTCCTTTTAAATAGCATTACTCCACATATTCATAGTTATACTAGTCCTCCAAACATTAGCGTCATGTCGTTCTTGCTCTTGAGTTTGAATGATAGGCTCAAAATCACGGTCTTCATTAACTGGTAATGTTGAAGATGAAGGTTCGTCCACCGATTCAATTCGAAATTCATCAGAATGACATTCTTTGCGAATAAAGTTATGTAGAGCTGCACATGCTAATATTATCAATATAAAAAAGTATCGAAATTGAATAATCAAAGCAACCAAAGTAAAATATAACAAAACTCAAATACCGTAAAAAAATATTATCAATATAAAAATATTACCTAATGACATATGTAATATATAATATTAGTATTATAATAATACTATATAAAAATAAAGATTTATCTTGTATATAAGTTAGGATGAACAATATCATTTTTTAATACTATTTAATGATTAATTATTAATTATTTTTATTTATTCTAGTATATATGTATATATAATATTATATTACTCTTCGTCACTGTAATTATTTTATCGTTGATGTTATAAATGTAGAGATGAAATTATAAGGTTAAAACTATTTTAGGTCTTAAAAATAAATAATTATATATAAATCAATTTGGGGATAAATAAAGTCATTAATTAAAAAAGTCCACCGAAATCCTAGAGGTTTTGATTGGATTGTTGGTATTTATAAAATACACTAAAGAATCCATCAAAATCCATCAAACCCAACAATCCTTTAAAATCCTTATATTTTTTAATACCAGTGGATTGTTTTTAAGTCTTTTAAAATTCTGATTGAATACCAGTGGATTGTTTTTTAAGTCTTTTAAAATCCTGATTGAATACCAATGGATTATTTTTAAATCCTTTAAAATCCTGATTGAATACCAACAGACTTTTTTATAAGAAAAAAGTCCTTTAAAATCCCACGAAATCTTAAACGAATACACCCCCCTAAATATTATAATATTTTGGCCTGAATTGATTGATTCGTTGACTTCCTTTTATAATTTATTATATAAGATTAGGAAAGATTCACGCAAGTTCGAAAATCCATATTCGTCTTTATTAAGGCCTTTCTTGCATAAATGGATTCTGTTCTGGGCAATGAAATCAGCACATTTATTGGGTAGTGAAACAGTGACGTATTGTTAAATTTTTTTTTTTTTAGTTTTAACTAAATCATAATTTTTTGTTACTGTGATAATGAGATAAAAATGAGAAAATAGTTTAATCATAGGTCACCGTTTTACTGCCCAGCACCATTTGCTGGTTTCATTGTCCAGCAGAGGATCCATATCCCTTTCTTACGAGCTATGATTTGGGCGGTTTACATTTTAGTCTAAACGGGTCAAAACCATATTTGTCTCATTGAATAGAGATCGTCACTCATAAATATTGAAAAATAAAATTGTATAAGTTCGTATCATGACATGCATTCAGTGACAAAATGTAATATAATTGTAATAATATGTAACGTGTTTTAAAGAAAAGTAATAGGATGAATTAATTAAAGAATGGTACAAAATATAAGTATATTTTATTAAAAGATACCACCACACAAAAAAAATGTTTAGTACATCAAAATATTCACACGAGTATATACAAATGCATACCTTTGTACTTATTAAATTTTTTAAAAAAGATATGTACTTATATGAACAAGTAGGTTCCAAAAAGTACTTAGAACTGCCCATAATAATCACTATTAATAAAAATATTATCATTTTTTAAAACATTAGGCGATGGATTTATAGTAAAATGGGACAAATATATTTTAATGAAAAGTGATAATCACTTTTTGACAAAAATATTTTTATTTTGACAAAAAACTTGCATGAACCCGAGTTCACGATGAACTCGGTTCATCAATTATCACTGTCATGTGTATGTATTATCATTGTTATGCATATACAATATTACTGTTAAAAAATTAAGTATATTTTTATAACAGTGATATTATATATGAATAACAATGATAATGATTATACATAATAGTGATACGAGTTCATATGAACTCGAGTTCACAAGAGACCTACACATTTATTTTTATTAAAATTTTACCAATTGTTAATTAATATGTTATGATCTCATGTCATGCAGACAAACATTACACAAATTGATAAATATTTGCTTTAAAAAATGATATTCCCCAAATCTTTTTCAATTATAACGTCCTTAATTAGGATATAGTTGTGTGGTGACCAAGTAAATGGTGTACTAGCCACCAGCAACGATGCCTATAAATACTCGAGTGAAATTTCAATTTTCATTATTCGCACAGAATTAATGGCATCATCATCATCACCACTAGCCGCGGCGGAAAGCAGCGGCCCCACCACTTGCGGTGATCCATTAACGGTGGCTAATTTCAACAAGACAGCAACGCCGCCGCCGATGATGATTCTGACCCAAAACTATTCCCCGACTTTTTTATCGACGGGCAATCCCTGTTTGGATTTCTTCTTCCACGTCGTCCCCGACACTCCGTCGGAATCCTTGAGAAGCCGCCTACAGCTTGCCTGGGATCACGATCCATTGAAGGCCCTGAAGCTCGTCAGCAATCTCCTCGCCGGCAAATCTGATAAACACTCGTTTGACACCGCTGCGCGGTGGCTGCACGAGAACCACCCTAAAACCGGTGAATACAACGCCGCTATTTTTGAACAATTATACGAGGCTAAGGATGGCCCTCGCGAGATGATGGGAACAAGCAATACTGCAGAGTGGCAGAGCATGGTGGATGAGATGGCGAAGAAGGGGGAATTGAGCAATTCTTTATCAATTTGTGATGTTTCGGAGAGTATGGAAGAGGATGCGATGGAGGCGGCGGTGGCGCTCGGTGTTTTAGTGTCGGAGCTGAGCGAAGGGCCGTGGAAGGGGAAGCTCATCACCTTCAGTAAATCTGCAGAGCTTCAAATGGCGAAGGGCGATAGCTTGAGAGAGAAAACAGAGTTTCTTGGAAGTATGAACAGGGATCGGAACGCCAATTTTCAGAAGGTGTTCGATCTGATACATCAAGTGGCTGTGGATGGGAAATTGAAGGGCGATGATATGACAATAAAGAGATTGTTTGTTTTCAGTGATATGGAATTCGATCGAGCTTCTCGGAATCCATGGGAGACTGATTACAAGGCGATTGTGAGGAAGTTTAGGGAGAGTGGGTATGGTGTGCCGGAGATTGTGTTTTGGAATTTGAGGGACTCTCCGGCGACACCGGTGCCGGGAAACCAGAAGGGGGTGGCGCTTGTGAGCGGGTTTTCCGAGAATTTGCTCACTTTGTTTCTGGAAAAGGGTGGAGCTTTGGATCCTTTTGCAGTTATGGAGAGTGCCATTGCTGGAGAGGAGTACCAGAAGTTGGTGGTTGTTGATTGATCATTTTCTTCGATGACTTTGTTGATTTAAAGCACCATGTTATTAAAAAAAATTATTTGGCAGGTAAAAGGAATTTTATAAGAAATATTAGATACAAGCACTATGAAAAATTTTATAAGGAATTTTGTTAAAGATGACTTAATTTCTCCATTTCTATAGGATCAAAATCACCTCAAGCCAAATACTCACCACTATTTATTTACCTCTTTTCATGGAAAAAATGCTTCGGAATGCTAAGAAATTTTGAATGACATGTGCTTGTAGTACTGTTGAGATATTTAGTCACAAAAAAATATTCATCTAAATCACATAGGATTCATTATACTAAAAAAAAAAAAAATGCTTACGAGATTCTTCACAACTATCACAAAAAACACAATTCATGTTGTTTGACCCGCCAAGCACATTTCTTCTTCGAAGGATTGCTTTTGTAGGTAGCCGACCGTGAAAAAGACGCTAAGTATGTAAAGTCACTTTTCGAGGAACGAACTTACACCATAAATTCTTAAGTCCCTTCTCTTTATCAACTACATCATGTTAATCAATTCTTCTTTGCATGATAAACTTGTATGCTTCCTTTCTTGAATACTCTCCATTTGATGCACATTACCATTTTCACGAATCAAACTTAATCAATTCCCGTTCAAAAAGAGGACTTCTCCACTTCCAATTCTACTTCCAAACATTTTCTTCCCAATCCCCCATGAGACCCACTTTCTCATCTTTTCTATGCACAAACTAAAATGTCTAGGGAATTTTGACCTTAAGAACTCCTCACCACACTAAATATCCTCCTAGAAAAGAATGCAACTCACCCTTTACCCCTAGTATAACTGTGACGATATTCATCCACCACCCAAATAATCTACCTCTCACACCCTTAGAAGTTAGACTAACCCCCACTCCTCTCCTCCATAAAGACCCATACTCAGACTCAATAACCTTAACCTGTAAACTATTTTTCCCTTTTAACAATCTCCACATCTACTTTCCTAATAAAGCTAAATTAAACTCCTCCAGGTCACGAACTCCTAATCCTCCCCATATTTGTTTTGGTTTGCATACCACTCTCCACCAAATTTGAGATTTTCTTTTTTAAATCTCTCCACCCTCCCCCTACCCCCCAAAGGAAGTTCCATTGCAGACTCACAATTTCTCTCAAGATTTTTTTTGGGTATTTTGTAGAAAGAAAGGTAGTATATTGGTAACGAATAAA
Organism: Prunella vulgaris; assembly: GCA_026898435.1. Classification (NCBI taxonomy): domain Eukaryota; kingdom Viridiplantae; phylum Streptophyta; class Magnoliopsida; order Lamiales; family Lamiaceae; genus Prunella; species Prunella vulgaris. The sequence goes on along the minus strand of JAPKLY010000163.1, from coordinate 876,719 downwards.
ATACAAAGTTTAAGAAAGTGGTCCTGCCTCCAAATGAGAGAGATTTATCTTCCCACCTTCTAATCCTATTTTTGATTTTATCCACGGCCCTAACCATGCTGATGACTCTTTGTGATTAGTACCAACTTTGATTCTCAAATAAGAAAGATACGTGATTAGTACCAATTTTGATTTTTGAATAAGAAAAAGGTAATTTCTCCTCCGTAATGTGTAAAAGAAAGCTGAGTTTAAAATCTGAGTATTAATCCTGAGACTAGAAGTTGAGCATTGGCCTGATCCTGAAAGCTGAGTATTGATCCTGAGCCTGAGTGCACAGTTTCCTGAGTGCATTGGTCTTGAGTCACTGAACTTCGTATACTGAGTTACTTTATCCTGAGTTTGAAAGTACCATTTCTCTGAGTCACTTAAATTGAGCCTTCTTTGTTAGAACCATTCTGAACCGGCAGTTATGAACTGAATAACAAACTGAAACAGAGGAAAACGATGACGACCTCAATTTCAGTGACATAGTTGGTTATTTCAAGTCGTTGGATGAATAATTTTGTTGGGTTTTGATCGGTTATTCTTGACGGTTACAATCATACATTCATTGGTTGATTATGGATTTGAGATTCAGTTAAAGAGTTATGATTCATACACACACATATATGTGTGTGTGTGTGTCTGTGTGTATTCAAACCAGAGAGAAGTTTAGAGAGAGAAAAAGATACACATTGAGTGACACTCACATACTCAGAGTGAGAAGCATTGTATTTTGTAAACACTATTCATCGATTAGTAAAAGTGATAAACCTCATCCCGTAGACGTATATCAATTTTATCGAACCACTTAAATCTCTTGTTGTTGTGTTATTTTTAATTTCTTATCTTTCTGCAATCGTGTTCATTTTATTATGAAGAATGAGTTCTTCGTAGCTTGGGTTCTTGAGCTTGAATATCAAAAAAATTTAATTGATTATATCACTAAAATCCTTTTTGCTACGAAGGACAACAATCATCTGGTTCAATAAGATTGTCTCCGCATTCAACCCCCAATCAAGCTATATTTCTCATAGTTGACCTTGAGACAGAAATCAGCTCTATTACTCTTAAAATTCGCATTCTCAAATCACCATGTTATTAATGAAAAAAAGTCTTCTTATTTTACCATTTACCTGTCCATTTACTTTTCGTTTTATGAATATTTTTAGACCTTCGTGAATAAAAGAACCAACTTCCTAATATCTCACCACTCAACAAAGAAAAAGAAAATGTCACCAACTTCCTAATATCTCACCACTCAATAAAGAAAAAGAAAATGTCACCAACTTCCTAATATCTCACTACTCAATAAGAAAAAAGAAAAATGTAGTAGTTATTGGTTTAAAAATTTCTGAATGGAATGAGAGTATATAAATGTGGTTGTTTAAATATTAATTATTTTTTAAAATATAACTCACTCCATCGATAAAATTATTTTTCACTTTTTTTATTTGTTCACAAACTTTTTTTTTTTAATTTGTAAATAATCTACACTCATAAATAAAAGTTTAAGCTTCACATTACTCTCACTTTTCTTATCTATCATTTCAATATAATAATTATTTTTATTAAATCATGTGTCACTTCTTTTAAGAAAAAATAATTTCGTGGAGAAAGAGTATTATTTATATGCATACAAGTGACTCATTTAGAAATTCATGGATCTAGTTTTACGAATCTCAAAATTGTAAAACTTATACAACCCAACAATAATTACCGAATGCAGCATTAATTTGCTAACATTATTGTTGTAGTTGGACGTTAAAATTATTTTACATAAAATCGACTCACTACCATCAATATATAGTAGGTGATACAGTAAGTTTCTAATATTTAATATTTTGATTTTAATTTATAAATTTAATGGTATTTGTGAAGACTTCGCTCAGGTGAGATGATAAAATTTCACTGCATAATAAACTTTATATTAAACAGTAGGTCTTTTATGAATTCGAGTACATGAATTCGTATCATTGTTATGTATGATTACTTTCACTATTATTCATATATATTATCAATGTTATAAAAATATCAGTGATACAAAATCGGTAATTTTAGGTATTTTTTGGCCTAGGTACTCCTAAATCTATATTTTTATCTATTTTAAAATTTTAAAAGGACTAAACGGCCAGAAAACACCCGATTACTGATTTTCAATTTTTACACCCTGTAAGCAAATTAATTTTGCTACCCAATTAAATAATGATACGTGTATAAATTAAATAAATATCAAACATATATTACTATTTTAATTTTGAGAATTTATCAAATTAATTCTCTAATTAAATAGTAAAATGATATTTATTGTACACGATATAAGTCGTTATTAAATTACGAGTCTCCCGGCACTCGTAAATGACAATAAATGGCTTATTTGTCCTATTTATGCGAAATAATAAATGTTTTGTATAAATAAAGAAGACGGTGTAAATCAATCAAGCTAAATTTGGCCGATTCGTAAATGCTGTCAATCAAATCAATATCAGCTAACCAGATCACGCCACGTGACAGCGCGAATAAAGAAAGTCTTCACATCTCCACCCTATAAATAGGGGTCTTTCATGGTCATTCGAAGTGGTCTATACCCAACAAAGACTCTAACGAACAAACGAGCTAAGAAGATCCATCGAATATTCAACCCTTATTCGTCAAAGCCCTCCAGAAACACAGTTTGATCCAAGACAAGAGGCCAAATTCCTCTGATCAGACGTTTATTCTTGAAGAACACTTTGAAGATCATCAAGCGTTTTTCGCCGTCTTCAACCGTTCTTCGCCAAATCCAGCCAGAAACATCATTCGATCAGAAACAAAGAGCTCCATCCCTCTGATCAGACGTTTCCCGTCCAAGAACACCTCGAAGACAACAAGTGTTCATCACTGTCTTCAACCGTTCTTCATCAAAGTTCATCCACAAACGCATCTCGATCAGAGATCAAGGTCCAAGACCCCTCCGATCAAACGTTTCCAGCTCAAATCCACCTCGAAGATTTGAAGATCGTTCTTCATCAAATTCAAGACGTTCTTCATCAAAAATCTTCCAAAGACCTCGCTCGATCCAAAACAAGACGACTTCGTCCTTGAACCAAGTGTTACAAGTCAAGCTCTGTCAAAGTCAAAATCAGACCAAAGCCGAGTCAAAATTGAAGGAGAATAGAAGGACAAAGTAGAGAGAAGAACCCAAAATTGAAGAAATTACATTGTATATTAATATAAAATGTTAATAATATTTTATTATACAAGAATTGTTATCAGTATCACACACCCTTAAAAAATATACTTAATTTATTAATAATGATAGAAAATATATACATATTATAGTAATATTTAATATAAATAACAGTGATCATTTACAAATTCGAGTTTGCTGTGAAATCAAGTTGATATAAATTTTTGTCTATTATTAAAACAAGGAACTTATCAGTTGTCCAAAAAGCCAATTATTTTTCGAATGTGTGGGTTTATTATATATGTACACGTATTTATGAATATATTATCCAGTACATAATGAAAAGGCCACCCAACACCATTGCCCCCACAAACCAGAGAGAGGTTGAAAGCGAAATGTCGATGTACACGCCTTCTTTTCCTGTTTAACAAAAAAAACCGACTCGGTTCCGCTTGGGATTTCCCAATTCTGCCGAAATTACATTCCTACCAAATCGGCTGATGAATTGTGAGTCCATCGGCCCAATTCGTCGATGTAATTCTGCTTTATATTATTTTTCTGGTAGCGTGTGAGTTCCGAATTTTATCTTATATATGTTTTCCTCGAGTTTGTTTTGATTCGACATTTCTCCGTTGAATTGGATGAAATTTGTAGCGTGAGAAGAGGAATGCAGAGCCAGGTAGTGTGTAGCGGGTGTAGGAGTCTTCTGATGTATCCAAGTGGGGCGGCCAGTGTGTGTTGCGCCTTATGTAATGTGGTCACCTCTATTCCCCCTCCAGGTTATTTCTGGATACCTAATTTCACTGGATGTGTATATTTTTTTTATGCTTTTCTGGGGAAAAACTTTGATGAAAATGAAAATAGAGGTTACTTCTTGGAGGTGGGGGTGATAGCTGTTTTTCTTTAAAAGAATATATTTATGGGTAGCATTATTTTAAGAAGGTATTGATTTTGTGGCAACTTTATGCTGGAAATGATTTCGATATTTTGAAAAAAAGTTAATTAGTTAATTTTAATTGTTCCACAGTTTTTACTTTTCTCATTGCTTGTTGCAACATTTTTAGAAATTACCTAATTATGGATTTTTTATTTTTTTTGAGAGGCCTAATTATGGATATTTGAGTAGATGAATTGACATTACTAGTGAAGTATTCATCAAACTCTATAATATGCTCTGATTTTGTATATTGTTGAGCATGTGTTCTATATATATAGCGGATAGGAGCACCACTTTTTTTCCACACAAAAGGTCCAAATAGTGAATACTTTCAGCACGACAGAAAGAAATGAACTCCAGTGCTCCATAGATGTGATTACTGTGTTCTGCTGCAATGAACAACCTCTTGCTCAGCAGCTCATCTTTGTCATCTTCAATTTTTCACTTTTTAATAAGTACTTTATCATGTTTGCGTCTAGTGCAATAACAAAATACTCTCAGTGTGGTTATTATTCTGTTTTTATATTCGGACAATAACTTTGCTCATAGAAAGTACCGCATCATTATCTCAAAATTGAATCTGGTATGAGAACTATTAAAAAGATTTACTTTAATATACACAAAACGTGTGCTCCGACCAAGCACAGGGTAGAAGTATGATCATCAATATAGCAAATCCCACATAGTGGGATAAATGATTTGTTCTTTATATTGTTGACAAATTTTGTACCTTTATTATTTCTTTCACACTCAATGTGCTCCTGCTTCTCTTCTGATAGCTCCGTCTCCTTGTTGGTGGTTGCTGAAGAGTATTGCTTTCACTTGAAAGCAGCCACAGTTGAACCTTTATTTGGGTCCTCTTTCATGACATGGCTTATACAGAATTTAACATTGCTTGCCAGGAAAATAGATTCCCACCTTTTCAGCTGTATAGTGAAATTCATGTGAACATGGACAATGGAACTAATATTTCATAACTACCGTTGCCAGTTTGGTCCGCTTGACTCATTTATTGCTGGAGGATATTAAAGGAAGCTCTTTGAATCTTGTGGGTCATATTCCTAGGAAATGGTGGCATGTTTATTATTATGAGACTGCAAGTCTATTTTCTGATGTTGTTATCTTCTTCTTTACTCAGGATGTGTTAACAACCTGTTTGACTAAATGAGTTTTGATGCTCAGTCATCAGGGCTGTTTTGAGTTTAGCTTTGGCATCTACCCATTTCCTCTTTCATTTTGACTTCTGCATTGTTCTGAATCGCATGTCGAGAAGATCAATGTATTATTTGGGTTCAGACATTTGATGCATGGATATGGTGCATGTTATTATGTTGTTTTTCGAAATTTTGATTTCAGTTTTTAGGGTTTATACAACTTAAAGTTAATCCATGCTCAGGAATGGAAATGGCCCAACTAATATGTGGAGGCTGTCGTACATTGCTGATGTACACTCGTGGTGCTACAAGTGTAAGATGCTCCTGTTGTCACACAGTAAACCTCGCACAAGGTAATTAAAGATTTGAAAAATGCAGTGATCATGAGGTGTGATACCAGTGTTTATGACTTGTAATGAGTTATACGTAGAATACACAATACTGGCAATACCTTTAGTAGTTTAGTGATCAGGAAGACCAAATATTTTTGGTGAGCCTTGATGAATCTGTTCTTATCATTCATTGCTAGCCCTAAGAACGCTTCCCAATTCATCTCTTATAATCAGTCATTGGCTATATTAGAGGACCCATCACTAGGCAACCACCAATATAGCCTTGTTTTATAGTATTATTTTTCTTATGTTAGGGGTTTTCTTTTTAATAGCCACACCTGTGTTCTCCTAACAGTTGAGGAGTTATTTTCTTTGCTCCTGTAATATTTGTATCCTGATAATTTTTTAATTGCATACTTTTGGAATTATTTAATTGAAGCGAGAGATTTTAACTGCTTGAATAATTGATCTTATCATTCATCGCTAGCCCTTAGAACACTTTCCAATTCATCTCTTATAATCATTTATTGGATATATTAGAGGACCCATCACTAGACAACCACCAATATAGCCTTGTTTTATAGTATTATTTTTCTTATATTAGGGGGTTTTCTTTTTTAATCGCCACATCTATGTTCTCCTAACAGTTGAGGAGTTATTTTCTTTGCTCCTGTAATATTTGTATCCTGATAATTTTTTAATTGCATACTTGTGGAATTATTTACTGGAAGCTAGAGATTTTAACTGCTTGAATAATTTTATTTTCCATTGTAGCCCTCACTGGCCATTTTGTTTCTCTGGGTATTGTTGTGAGATGTGAAATTTGGATTTATTTGTCAGTTTTACAAAAATTATGTGCATCGTCTACAAATAACGGTGAAAAACACATGTAGATGCAATCATTGTTGAATCCAAGTTCAGACCAATAAATGGCTCCCAATATCATATTATCAAACTGAGATTGAATTTATTCGACTGTAGTATCTATCATATTTCAAATCTTTAAACTTGACTCATGGTTGTATATTTATTTGGGTTTTGTGTTGTCTAGTGGCAGCACCTAATATTGCTCACGTCAACTGTGGAAACTGTCACACGACACTCATGTATCCCTATGGTGCTCCATCTGTCAAATGTGCTGTTTGTCAATATATCACAAATGTCAATGTAAGTATTTTGGCAATCAATTTGTTATTGGAAGTTAGGCTACTTGAATAATAGCATCTGGATTGGATCCTAGTTCAATACCTGAAATTCATCTTATGCAGCTTGTAAATGTTCCTATTTATTCATTGGGGATTATATTTCTGGACCGGTTAATCTTCTTTCCTCTTATTGTACTATTATACTTGCAGGTCGGAAATGTTAGAGTCCCTATTCCCATGCATAGACCAGCTGGACCGCCCTCTTCAGCACCAATGCCTTCAGGTTCGGCGGTGAGTTCTGAATTCTGATAGTCGTAAAAAAATTTATGATTTAGGCATATTTTACAAGGTTATATCTATTTCATTTTCCATTCCTTTCTTCATATATGTGTTCATTTTTTTTTTCCGGATTTTTGGTTTAATGCAGCCATTACCAAATTCGCAGAGCCAAACAGTTGTAGTGGAAAACCCAATGTCTGTTGATAAGAGTGGGAAACTGGTAGGTCGTTTTGTTTTTATCACCTTTTTCCCTCTTCAATCTGAACCACTATTCTGAAACCATCATAATGTTTAGGTGAGCAACGTCGTTGTTGGGGTTACAACGGACAAAAAGTGACCACCCAAGAAACCTTGGGTGGACCACGGAAGTATCACTAACCAGGAAGTGCTGCCTTCAACTGCTGGCATTTTGGGTACGATGATGAGTGTGCATATTTACACCAGACTGTATGTTAATTCTGTTGCAGCTTATTGCAGATTTGGTGCTTCTGTATCATTAGTATTCAACTGTAATATATATTAAGATCTCGTATATATCGTGTGTAGACAGCTACTGTTCCATCTTTCGAGCGGATATAGTGTCAAAATGCAAGGAGTGATTTAAAATAAGGTCATTGTTTACATTTACTTGAGTATGCATGAAGCCTTTATTGATGTATTAATAGTTGTTTAACAACTTCATTCAATTCTTTCCTTTAAATAAAGGGAAGGTCCCATCCCTATTGTGGGGTATTTGTGGAAGAGGTAAATTGCTTGCGGTTTAAATTTCAGCATTAATACTTGCTTATAAGCTTAATACTAATCATGTCATTTGATGATTGTCAGATGGTAGTCCAGGCACTAAATGCAACAGCCAACTTGAGAGGGGCTTCTGTCATCTAATCAGATACTGTCCCTCCTTCTCTCTCTCCCTCACCCCCCCAGCCCCCAAACATATGTGTAGGTTAGGTTACACTATTACTATTTTTTTTTTTTTGGCAGCAAAGTATATTATGAATCAGTTATATTATGAACACTGTTTGCATTTTGTGCGTATTTATGAACAGTATTAGTTATTTCACACTGTTAATCTAATACTCTCTCCGTCCCCTACTTCCACACTTTTTTTTTTTTCCGGGATCTTTCACAATAATTTTTACACACCAAAAAATAAAATAAAACACTCTCACAGTACATATTTTGTTTCAAAATATTCTTTATTTATTAGTACAAAGTTAATAAAACAGTTTTTCTTATAAAATGTGTCATTCAAATTATGAAATTTAAAAGGGAGCGGAGGAAATATTAGATTAACAGTAATACTAGAGACTTGCCCGATTTTTACGGATATGGTAAAGTTCAGCTGCTGTGGTCATTGTTTGGATGAGAAAAATCAGAATCATTCAATTTGCATATTAAGATCTCATATTTCTGCTAATTGGTAATAGTAAGGTTGTGTTGAATGATTTTTTTTTTTTCATGTAAATGCTACAATAATTCAGCAGCACAATATGAAAAAGGATCACATCTTTTGTTATGTCTCTTTCACATTGCAATAAAAGTAATACTTAGAACATCTTTGGTGATTTGTAATTTAGTAAAAATGGTAGTATTTCAAATCTGCTACTTGAAATGGACACAATGACAGGGTACCTAACTCTTGGATAATGTTTCTTGGAATGATGCAATGAATCAAAATGAATCTATAATAATTGTTTTGAATATTTAAAATCCCTAGAGAAGGATGGATGAAGATGAGGAAGAGGAAGTGGCAGAGTGTACAGCTGGAAATTGGTGGTGTTGCGATTGTGAAATCCAAGCCAACCACCTCTTTACGACCCTCTCCTCCTGTCTCTCTCTCTCCTCTTTCCCTCCATTATTGCTCCTGTACCTACTCATCCCTGTTATTTCCGACACACTTCTCCCATTTATTACGCCCCTGCCACTCTCCCCTTCCTCCCCCAGCAGCATCTCCGTCCCCAGGTACAGCAAATCCGCCGCCTCCACGTCACTCCACCGCCGCCGCCCCTCTCCCTCTGATATTATGATCCGGTGTTCCACGCGGTGCTTTTCCCCCTGCACCGGCAGCTCCCCGTCTTTCCTGGACGCTTTTGCCCTCCTCCCCTGATTTTCCGCCCCTTCATTCCCGCTCTTTCTCCGGAATGACTTCCAGCTCTCCAATTCCTGATTCCGATCCCCTGTTTTCCGGCTGGAATTCCAGCTGTCCAAGGAAACTCTTCCCCCGGGGTTTTCGAGGATGATTTGCAGGGAAGTGCCCCTTTCTCCGGCGGAGGAGTGGCGGCCGGAGACTCTAGGGTTGGTGCATTTTTCCCCTTTCCGTTGATGATCACTGGTACGTGGTGTAATCTGATTGCTGTGATTGTAGAGAATGAGGAGCACATCCTCGGGGTCCACTCTGTATCGGCAGAGTGGACACGTCGAGTGAGCTTCTAGCCACGTATCAATGCATTCGACATGGAAGGCATGCTTGCATTTGGGCAGCAGCCGGAGCACCTCATCGGCTTCGAACTTGTTCAGACATACGGCGCACTCGAGCCCCTCTTTCTGCCCTCGCAACGATGAGAAACGGAACATCGGAAGCGACGCGATCACTTTCCTGTCGATTCCCGAGTTTCTCCTCGACGGAGGGTAGGTGTAGGGGTAGGAAGTGTTGCTATAGCTGCTCCTTTTGCAATGCTTCATGTAGAGAAGTAATAAGAAGGTTATTGAGAAGATGGTGGTGAGAATTCCCACAATTGGCAGTATCCCGGGCTTGAATGTGCTGCTTCTTGGCGTGGAAGGCGGCGGAGCAACGCCGCCGGTCAGGCCGTCGGCTTTTGTAACTAGTAGTGTTGTGAGTGGAGGGTGGTTGATGAGGATCAAAAAGCAGAGGAAGGACAGGGAATTGAGAACGGCCATGAGAGAGAGAGAGAGAGAGAGGGAACAGGGAAATAGTTTATTTCTTATTTCCAGGGAGAGATTCTATGAAAAGGGGGTGCAAGAGAATACAAAGAGGAAAAGACAAAGGTTTCTAACAGAATGGATCTACCTCACTACTATTATAGTCAATAAGAAATGACATGTAGAGAGTTTAGAGGGCTTTGTCTGAAAGACAGAAGCTTCATCACTTGCAAGACCATTAGAAAGATCATAGTCTCTCTCTCTCTCTCTAAACTTCTCTCTCTGCATGCATATATATATATATATATATATCCGCCTGGATATTGAAACTGAGTATACATATATGTAATCAGCTCTGTAAGTACTAGAGAAGTTCAAGTCACATGTACACGAGTGTCACCACGAAATATAAGTGCATTTTAGTATAATATTTATTTTTTTCATTGTGCATTATTATTGTTAAATTATTATTTTTAATAAAATATTTATTTAATTAAAATGTAGATTAATTTTACACCGTGTATTTGCCTATGGTTGAAGAGGTTCCTGTGAGGGTCATTAATTTACCATAAATAGTGTCCCTCCATCCCAACTTCTTTTTTCCATATTTTTTATTTTGGCATGATTGTATTTTTCACATCTTAAAAAAAATAATTATACTCACAAAAATTAATAAAATACATTATTTATATTTTATTATTTAAATTCACACTTATATACTCCCTCTATCCCATAGGAATTTGCATATTTTTACGTCCCACACAAATTTGGACACTACTAAAAAAAATATTGATTTATATGCACACTTACAAATTTATACACATTTACCTATATGTCACTATTTTATATATAAAACATATCTTAAATAATATGTCATCTCATAGGGCGCAAATTCCTATAGGACAGAGGGGTACTTCATATCTTCCTTAATCTGTGTGTCCAGATGCCTAAGACAATATTTTATTTTGTATTACAATAAAAAAGCATTTATGTGTGCAAATTAGCTCCCATGTATAGTGATTTTCTTGACATTGTTGCGTCCACTTTGAAATTCTTGATGGCCGTGAATTTTATATTTAATTGCGACTAACACAAGTAGGAGTGCAGAATACTGAAAAAATCGAATCGAGTTGATGAAAATTGGTCTCTTCTGTTTGGTTTTGAACATTTTATAGTTAGATTTTCAGTTTTAAAATTTTGGAATTTCGACATATTCGGTTTGGTCCGGTTCTAAAAAAAATTATTAATATTGAATTAAATTGAATGATATTTGTGATGCATAGTATTTATATTGTTAATTTTGTTTTAAACAATCATTATTTTTAACCGAATGAACTGAATTAATCGAATTGGTTGAATAGAAATAATTTAGTTCAGTCTAATTCAATTTTATTTCTATTCAGTTCGATTCGATCCATAAACTGATTATATTGGTTAATCTTAAACCCAAGTGCTACTATAAATTTAGAGAGATGAGAATGAATAAATACCATATTTTTAGCTTTACGAAAATTCTCACATCTTATAACTAGGTGATTGAGCTAATTATCAAAATGTACTCTGGAGATGTGAATCTTACATACGATAACATGTACTGTCATTTTACAGTTCTTTTTCTATTATTAAAATATATAATATAAACGTAAATCTTATAGTATAAATTATATTCTCCCGTCACAGACCAATTTGCACACTTTTCATTTTGGGTTGTCCCAAATCAATTTGCACACTACTTAAAAGGGAAACATCGATTTGTGTGCACACTCACAAAACTTTCCACACATTTACCCATACACCACTACTTTATTTAAAAAATATATTTTTCTTAAACCGTGTGTCATCTCAGGGGTGCAAATACCCCTGGGACGGAGGGAGTATTTATCATTTCATGATTCATTTTAATTTATTCAATTTATGTGTCATCGATTACATATTACTCCCTCCGCCACAATTTAATTTTCATAAGGGAAAAGGCACACCGTTTAAAAAGAGTGGATTATTGTGGGTATGAAATAAATAGTAAAATATAAAAAAGTATATTTTAATTTCGTTTGTGAGTGTAAATTATTAATTTTTAAGTGTGAAAAAAAAAAAGAATTGAAACATTTTAAAATTAAAAGTGTGAAAATTATATTTGGCAAAGGAGTAACGTAAGATCATCTGGATTTTATCATAAATCAATCAATCAGTGTGCATTCAAACCTTCAAACAGCTACCCATGTATGTGTCTAAATGAGCTCGGATTGAGAATATGAGAATGGACAATAATTAAAATAGAAAAGTGGAGTTGAAATATTAATTATTTATATTTTTAATTTATATGTTTTAGCAGTCAGCTGATAAGTATTTAGATCTTTTATTTAGTGAAAAATTTTTAATTTTTTTTTTCACCAATAAGTGTATGCTTTTGATTTGAATTTAGTTGATTTTGAAATTTAAATTTATGTTAATGTTATGCAAATGTTGTTTAGGATGTTGGACAATATTTTGGATAATATTACAAAATTTGACATACCTCCTAACACTAACTCCTATATTTATATGTTGTATTTAATGTTGTACATGTTTGCTGTTTGAAAATTTAAAAGATTTTCAGGTCATGCGATTGCAGAATAACACGTGAGAAAGTTAAGCATTTTATGGGCGGTTATCTTTTGGTCATGGAGTTGTAGAAGAGGTTGTTTCTAGGTCCTTCCAAATGATTAATTTACTGGTTCAAACCGGCTGGTGAAAATTTATATTTAAATACCGTGAGCCTGCTGGAGAAATTTGTAAAGGAAAAACAAGCAAAGATGTGATAAGTGCATATAATTTAGAAGTACAGTTGTTATCTCTATTTTTGTTGGACAGAGTGCTGCAACACTATAATCATTAATTACAAGGATATGCTAGACTAGGATCGTGAAGATCAATTCTCTATTTCATTTTGTAATTAAGTTGATTGTATGTTTTAGCTACAAGTTATAATGAAGATTTCGTCGTGAAATCATAGACTAATTTAGTGTATGATAAAATTTTAAATTTTATTTGATAGTGTTTATAAAGTCTTTCACTGTACTTGTTGTTCTGTGTTGATATGTGTTGTCTTATATATTAGCAGTATCTCACTTAAAATAAATTTAAAAAAGACTCACTCGCCCACAGTTCCAGTTTCAAATTTTATTAGTATATTTTAAAATTCTGATAAATGGTAATAATGTGAGTGTTTTTAAAATTTAAGTAGGATATGATTTGATATTATATAAAATTGATGTGTAAGAGTATGTAATACTGTGTATTATTATTGATTGTAGATTATATATAATGAATGTCTAAAAATTGGTGTATTTTACTGAAAGTTATAACAACAAGAAAAAAAATGTGCGAAAAGTGATAAAAAAAAAAAAAAGGAGTGTGAATTAAAAAAAAAAAAAAAAACTATACTCCTTATGTACTTTATAAGTTGATGTTGTAGGATGTTTTGGTGAAATTAAGAACGAATATACAATTGCAGGACAAAATATAGTAATGCATTAACATGAAATTGTATTTTATATGTTGCCAAATGGTCATATGTATACTAAAGGTGGAAGGTGCGATTTAGAAGTGAGGCAACCAAGAGAATCCTGACGTAGATTACACAGAGTAGGTCATCGTCTTGTACAATTATGTTGTGGATATTTTCGTAGGAGATTTTTTCTAACAAATAGATTATCGTTCATATTTGGTGATGGACTCAATAATTGCTTAGAAGATAGATTCTTGGATTACATTATTATAGGTTAGTATGGTGAGAATACTTATTACTCCCTCCGTTCATGAATCTTTTTCCCATTTTTTGATGGGCACGAGATTTAATAAAAAATAGTATTATATTAAAATGATAGATAAAGTAAAAAAAAAATAAGAGTATTCTGGTCCCAAAATTTTATTGTAAGTGGGTTATTTTCAAATAAGAAAATGAAAAAAATATATGTAGACAAATAAAAAAGAAAATTGAAAAATAATTTAGTGGACGGGGATTACTTGTTAGTGGATAAATGGGCCGTATATTACCTGTGATAAGAACTCTTGAAGTATAACAAGAGGATGTGTCTGACGCTATGATCATATTTATTGTGATCACTTGATTATATATATATATATATATATATATATGTGTGTGTGTGTGTGTGTGTGTGTTGAACTTAGTGTTTGTGCCGATGTATAACCATGAGTCTAGGGCCATAACTAGAGTTTCCTAAGCATTTTTCTTTCATTGCATTTCTTAATTTTCACACTTTAATTAATTAATAAAGGTAAGTTCCTAATTAAATATGAGAGATTTTGTGAGATTGAATAGGGGTTAAATGGGGGGAGAGTTTGAGAAATATATAAAACAACACATAATTTAAAACAAGAATGCAACCCTAAGGGGTGTTGTTTTTTAGTTTTAAGTGACTTTTAAAAATCGATTTTTTAAAATTAGTGGTTTTAAAAACTTAATGTTATGTGTAAAGATAAGTTGAGTTTGGATATTGAAGACTAATCAGGAATTCTGATCTTGAAGTTTGGATCCGGAGGAAAGATCCTGAGACAATATCCTGAACCTAAAAGAAACTGATCCTGAGCCTGGGCGAAGGTTTGATACTGAGTCTGAGTGCACTGATCCTGACACTCAGTGTTCAGATCCTGAAAGCACTTGTCTCCTGAAGACTCAATAACCTGAATGCGCAATCCGGAGATTATCATCCTGAGCTGAAATCAGCTACTTCCTGAGTCACTCATCCTGAAGTCATATCATGAGCTGATAGTTATGAGCAAAATAGAGTAAGACGAAGGCTATTTCAACAAAGTGATAAAGTCGGTTATTTGGACAGCTGGCGGAGCAATCCTATTGGACGTCGGAACAATTATTCTTGGCGGTTATAACCATACGAATTTGTTGATTGGTTATGAGCTTAAAGATGGTTAAGGGATAGGTCTATAAATATGTATTCAAACCAGAAATTGAGAGACTCGTAATACACAGAATAATATACATTCTAGAGTGAAAGCTTTGTAATCTGTAACTGTTATTCCATTGATTAGTGAAAGTGAGCAACCTCATCCGTGGGCGTAGATCTATTGATCGAACCACGTAAAATTCTCTGTTATTTGATTTCCTAATTTATGCAATTCGTGTTCATCCGAGTTCTTCGTAAGTTATGATTAATGCTTGTAAGACTTCAAAGTCTTATTGAGGTAGATTCGATTATCACAACACTTAGAAATTTTAAAATTTGTGTTCTTTTTGGTTTATTAGTAGAGTAGATTTTAACTTTATAATGTAAGAGAAAATAAAAATAGAAAAGTTATTGGGTGAAGTAAAAATATAATAATAGTTATAAATTGACATAAACACATATTTGGATTTATTAGTAGGGTAGATTTTAATTTTATGATGTAAGAGAAAATAAAAGTAGAAAAATTATTGGGTGAAGTAAAAATATACTCCCTCCGTATTTCTATAAGTTGCTCGTTGCTTTTGGGCACACGAATTAAGGTAAAAGTGAAAAAGTATAAGTGATGTGATGGAAAAAGTGAAAAAGTATAAGTGATGTGATAGAAAAAGTGAAAAAAATATGAGTGATGTGATAGAAAAAGTGAAAAAGTAATGAAAATAGTGTAAAAAGTATTGAAAATAATAATAAAGAAGTGAATAGTAATTTCCAAAAAAGGTAAAAAAGCAATGAGCAACTTATAGAAAGACGGACGAAAATGACAACATGAGCAACTTATAGAAAGACGAAGGGAGTAATAATAGTTATAAATTGATATGTTTATGTAGGTTATTTATATGTGGTTAGGTTTAGAATTTTAAAAATCTTATCAAAATCCAAAGTAGAATGAATTTTAGATTTTAAAATTCAAATTCGGATTTTTAAATCCCAACTTCAAAAAAATTGGTAGAGGAAAATATGGTAGGTATAAGTTTATAGGTATTTTTAGGACAAAATATAGTAAATAAATTGAATTTTAAAAACAGATTTCTAAGATCTCAGAGTAAAAGCAAATCCAGACTTTGGAAATCTCAAATTCGTCTTTTGATCCCAAATCCATGTATATTTAATAAAGTCTCAGGGTTGTATTGGATTAGGATTTTAAAAGACTTTTTTAGTTGAAAAAAATTCTGCATATTTTAAAGATTTTGTAGGATTTTGGTGACTTTTAAGATTTTGCAGGATTTTATAAAACTTTTAAAATCAGAATTTTAATGGATTCTATAGGACTTTGTAGACTTTGCAGAATTTCATGGATTTGTGGCATAGATAAGAATTCAAAAAAATTTCATACCTTCGAATTTTTAAAAAAAAAGTCAAAGACAAATAAAAAAAATCATAATATCATGTCCTCCTAAATAACATTCCTCCACATATTCATAGCTATACTAGTCTTCCAAGCATTAGCGTCTTGTCGTTCTTGCTCTTGAGTTTGAATGACTGACTCACAATCACAATCTTCATTAACTGGTAATGTTGAAGAATGATGAAGGTTCGTCCACCGATTCAATTGGAAATTCATCAGAATGACATTTTTTGCGAAGAAAGTTATGTAAAGCTGCACATGCTAATACAAGTTATGCATGTGTCTTATATTATCATATATTAATTTCTACTTATATTAATTATATTTTATTATATATATATTTATTTATATTATATATATATATATATATATATATATATATATTATAATATACACGTATATATATGTGTATGTTAAAAGGTATCGAAATTGAATAATCAAAGTAACTAAAGTAAAATATAACAAAATTCAAAAAATTCCGCGAAAAAATATTGTCAATAGAAAAATATTACCTAATGACATATGTAATATATAATATTAGTATTATAATAATACTATATAAAAAATAAATATTTATTTTGTATATAAGTTAGGATGAACAATATCGTTTTGCTGATAATGAATTAATTATTAATTTTTTTATTTATTATAAAATATATGTATATATATAATATTATATTAATAGCATTTTATATAACTTTTCACAAATGTACTTAATTAACATGATGCACTTAGTACATATTAGAGTTACTCTTTTTAACAAAAGTTGCAATACAAAAACAATAGTGTGATTCATTGGAAGTTGCATTATTTTATAAATGCTATTTGTGTTGACTCAACGAGTTTTGTTAAAGTATAACCCGAATCAACATATTTCATAGAGATTTTTATGTTTCTTCTCACGGGGGGACTAAATTATAATAAAAATTGCAATGATTGAATTTGTATATAGTGTTTAAGAAGGAAGAGATGAGATGTATCATAATCATAATAATATTGTACTCCCTCCGTCCACAATAAATGGTCCACGTTGCCTTAAACGGTCGTCCACAATAAATGGTCTACTTATCTAAAATGAAAAACTTACAATCATTATTTTCATTTTTTATATACATATACTCACTTTTACCCATCACATCAAATATCTTTTTAATAATTAAATATTTTTTTATATTAATACACTCACTTTTACACATCAACATCAATTTGTTTTAATATCCGTGAATTGCCAAGGTAGTCCAATTTTTATGGACGGAGAGATTAATAAGCAAACATTAGCAGAAAATTGGAAATGGAGGGGTCTTATAAATGGTTCATATATGGCATGTTGCCATAGTGGGCCAAACCTAGCATTTGGCAATTGGTCACTTCACTATTATTAACACCCAATTGAGGTATTCTTTTGCCTCTAAAGATTCCAGCTGCCCTATCTATCTAAACACATTTAGTATATATGTGTTTGGATCCAACAATTTGAAGGTATGTATTTGAATTTTAAATTTATCTAACTTCACAAAAAAAAAAAAATTGTCTTCACAAAAAAATTAATTTTGATCAACCCATACCTAAAATTTGGCCAGTCAAATTTTTTTTTGAAAGGCAGTCAAAATTAAAATTTAAATCCCAAGAAAATAATCAAATGAACCTAGAATGTTTTTGGAAAAATAAGCATTTTATCAAAGTAATTTTTTTAAAAAAATTTGATTCTTATAGTGGTAGCACTGTTCTAAAAGTTGACCGACTTGGCCGACCCGATTTACACCAAGTCGCTAAGGAAAACGTTTAGGGGTAGTAGTCGGCCCCTAGAGCCTATTAGACAGCGACTAGGCGTACTAGATAATGATTACATCGATTAAATATCGATCAAATCGTTCCCGATTAGCCATGTTTCTCTCTTTTAAAATTTTTTTTGGCAAACCCTATGTAATTATAATAAAATAAAATTAAAACAACTAAAACATTAATTTTCTTTTAATTTTTAAATTATAACTTTATTAATTTTTGAGTTTTATAGTTGTTATCACTTATAATTTTAATATTAAAAAGTGATAATATTAAAATTTTATTATTTTATCTATAATTTATTATTAATTTATTAAGTAATTAATTATATTTACATTTAGTGCTTCTGATTAGTCCCTGACTAATCACTAAAGTCGTTAAACTCTAGTAGCCCGATCGACTAGCGACTTTTAGAACATTGAGTGGTAGTGAAGTACTCCCTCCGTTCCCCTATAAGTTGTTCGTTGTTTTTGGGCACACGAATTAAGGTAAAAAGTGAAAAAGTATAAATGATGCGATGGAAAAAATGAAAAAGTACAAGTGATGTGATGAAAAAAAATAAAAAAGTAAATAAAATAGTGTAAAAAATATTAAAAATAATAATAAAAAAGTGAATAATAGTTTTCATAAAAAGTAAAAAATAAATAACTAATTTATAGTGAGATGATCAAAAATGATAAAATTAACAATTTATAGTAGTATCCACGAAGTAATATTTAGTTATGTAAAAAAAAGAAAAGGGTAATATTTAGTAAAATAAGAAAGAGTTACAGCTACGCTCTACGAGGCTAGAACGGCAGAACACCCCAAAAGCATTTTCCACCACCATCTGATACATAATGAATTAATGATCTGATATTGACTACGATTGGCGATTCAACTCTGATTGCATCGGAAAATGGCGATGCCTTCTGCAAGTGTACGGTCAGCGGTGCAATTCATCTGGGTATTCACATTACTAGTTATACTTTTTCTGGCGTCCTACTCTGGATGCGTTGAAGCAAAGCCCAAATCCCCATCCGCATTTGTGAAAAAGATCATCGCATCTCATCCCATAGTTATCTTCTCCAAATCATACTGCCCGTAACTATTTTGATTTTGTTCTTGTTTTCTGCACTTTCATTTTTTTGTCTTCTAACCCTAATTTGGTTTTTTTTTTTTTTCGCTTTCTTGTGATATGATGTTCAATTACCAGCACTGTAAAGTTTGATTCACATTTCGTGACCTTTTAATTCGGGATTTGAATAGATTAGGAGTAATTGAATTGAAATACGAGCAACTGTTGATTTATGCTGTTTAGGTTGTGGTGATCTGAAATTGTTTTTTTTTTGGATGTAGTTTGGAAGATTAGATTGGTGATCATTGGCTAATCCATAAGAAGGAAGAGAGATTAAATACTTCTCTTTGGTTGAAATTAGCACTCACATGATTACATGTTCTTTACTATAATCTATCATGGAATCTTTCTAAATAGATATTTTGTTGATTTTCATTGTATGAAATGCATATTTGTAATAATATGCTGTATGGAAATTGTGGAATTGGTCATTGAAAATGTGGTATAGTGCTTTCAGTTCACTCGTGCCATGGGTAATTAACTAGTAACATGGCGTGTAAATGTCCAAACTATATGTTGGCTGCTACTACAAACATTTTCTATTCAAGTTTTGATGTAAATCTTTGTACTTTTACTTTAAAAGTACATCTCTCTTGAACACAGCCTTAATACTATTGCATTCTGTTTTTTGTATTGACATGCAGATACTGTAGAAGGGCAAAAGCCGTATTCAAGGAGTTGAACCAGGAGCCATATGTTGTTGAACTTGATGAGAGAGGTTTGTTGTTCATTACCTCTCCTTTTTTGTTTCTCTCAGTCTCAATTCTCGATATTGGTACTCCATGAGTAATTAAGATGATGAAAGATAAAACTGGACTGAGTGGTATCATTCCTATTGATTTTATGCCTGGTTTCTATTCACCTGGTATATCATTCCAAACTCATGTCTCATTTACTTGGTTAATTGCATCAGATTTAGTTAAAGACTCAATACTCGTCAAATTTTCCATATCCATGCCTTTTCCTCTCTACAAGTAGACAAAAAAGCCAAAATATTGAGTACATGTGACAGAAAACTAAAGAAGAGTCACCTGTGTGGGGTCTTGATGCAAAATGCTGGAACTTCTGAAAGTTAATGTATAATAGCCTCACACTTTCTAATTTAACGAATCTGAAGGCAAAGTCCCTCATTCCCCTACCTGCTCTGTTTTTGTTTGCAGAGGATGGTGGAGACATTCAAGATGCTATGGGCAAGATTGTAGGGAGACGAACTGTACCACAGGTTTTTATAAATGGAAAACATATTGGTGGCGCTGATGGTACCTTGATTCTCTCTCATCCAGATGCATTTTCTTTCCTTAATAATTAGATTGTCAGCCCTGTTAAATAAAATCATGTGAATTGGTTGCAGATACACTCGAAGCATATGAAAATGGGGAACTTGCAGAACTATTAGGCATTGATACTGAAGGTAAGGAAGATCTTTGAGACAGTAAGCTTTTAAGTTTTACTTATGACACCCACCGTGTAAAACATTGACTTAGCTGGTAAACCTTCACGTTGCTGTGAGTTCATTGCTTTCTACCTACTCTCGTGCTTTATAGGCTAATTGAAATGAAGTAATGCTTTAATATGCATTATATCTCTCTCTTGGTTTAGTGCACCAAAAGATAGGAATAGTCCTCAATGAGTTTGGATTTTGTCACATGCTATGCTCAGGTATAGACGTTTGCTCTATTTTTAACACATTTGCCAATATGCTACATGAATATCAAGATCTTAGATTCTCTAAGAATGTCCGTTGGTTCATGCAAACCGTGTCAGACACGATCATATGGTTTGCAATGTATTGAGAATGCATTGCCTTGAACTTTGAAGCTGCTAAACTAACAATTTGATAATTTTTTTTAATCGATAAATATTAGTTGTTAGTAGCTAGAAGTTAGTTCACCAAATCCTCAAACATTCCAAGAATTATCTCCAAGCCTACTTTTTATCTCCCTTAATTCGTTCCCAGAGGGAATCGAATACGGGCCACTCACTCAAGTGAGGAGCCAGGTGCTCACCTGGTTAATTTGATTAATATGTTACATGAATATCAAGATCTTAGATTCACTAAGAATGCCCATTGGTTCATGCAAACCGTGTCGGACACGATCATATGGTTTGCAATGTATTGAGAATGCATTGCCTTGAACTTTGAGGCTGCTAAACTAACAATTTGATTAATAATGTGTGGCCATATATGTAGACTATGGAGGGATATGTTTCCAGTTAAAACGGAAAATTTTATATTTGAGACTATGGAGGGATATGTTTCCAGTTGAAACGGAAAATTTTATATTTGGATCCTTGAAATTTGTAGTTTTGTTGAATTAGGCCCATGCTTCTTTATTTTTAAATAATTGTTCCTGTACTTTTACTTGTCTTTGCATCGGCCTCCATGCTTTCCTTTTTTTCAATGATGTCTTTGTACATTAGTTATATAATTTGAGATCATCACACTTCTTTATTATGTTTAAAGTTTTGATCTTTATGCAAGTCACTAATCATAAGCACATTTTGACCACCTTCTAAATGGGTCGAAAATAGGACCCACAGCTTAATTAATGGGTGTAAGGTGGGTTTGGTCAAATTAAGAAATTGCAGACTTTAAACTAATTTATGACTTGATATGCTCTTTAGTCCTAAACAAGAAGTGGGCTCGTCGTTTATTCCAGGTTCAATATTGTGTTTTCTGCTGGTTCCTTCTTTTTTGGCTATTATATAATTTTAATGGAACACAAATTCTTATATGTAATCAAGTGGAGATATAAAAATATTTTTTTTCGTCCCATAACTTTTCACTAAGAATTAGTCCTAAGAAAGATAAGTGTACTGATCTAGTCCTACTCTTTTGAGAATTGTACAATTTACGTCTCAAATTTCGTTGAAACAACAAAATGCCCGTGTACACTACTGGGCCGTTTGGTTTGAGATAATGAGGGTGGAAAATGAGAATGAATGAAGATTAATGAGTATTTATTCTCATTAGTAGTGTTTGATACTATTTATTGTACATAAATAAAATTATAAAAACATATTAAAAAAAGAGTAATAATAATTATCATTTTAAATTTATGCCAGGCGCTCCTAAATTTAGCCAAACATGTTGACTAAGTTTACAATATATAATTTTGAATTATTTTTTATAGCTTTTGTTTGATAGGTGAATATTAATTTATCATCATGCCATGTTATGCCCAGTCAGCTATTCGTCGAAAATAACACACGTGCAGAGTACATGTGAATACTTTATCTATGAAAATTCTCACTTTATTATCACATTCCAACTATAATTTAATTATTTACACTCACATTAATTATTTGATTCACATCAATAATCTTGTTTTATTTACTTTAGGTATATTTAGTTTAAAGGACAAAAATTATTTATTTGTCCAAAATAGACAAGTTTTAGTTGTATGCTAGAATGTAATTCCTTTTCAATTTTACTAAGTTCTCTTGTTATATTTTGTCATATATTTATGCAGTATTTTTTAGACCTATTTTACAAATAAGATTATTATTTTTATAAATGAATCTCCAATACGCAATAATACTCTATATCGTATGGTAAAATTACAAGTCAATAAATAGAGTTAGTAAATTATTAATATTGACCAGAGGGAGTATTAGTTTATGTGATGCAATTAATTTATATATTCAAAAATATTGGCTTATAAGGTAAAAATATTTTCAATATCAACAAATATTTCTGTACAGCAAATATCGACACGATTTTAATAAAAAAATACCAATTTCTCTTCCTCTGTCAAAAATATCTCGATAAATATAATGTTTTCCTCTTTCCAAGAAAAACTATTGCATTTTGATAGGCTTTATATGAAATTTGTTTATGCATTCACTGATACCATATTACTTTATACTTAATTTAGTTTGATAAGTCTAATATTATTATTAACATATGTTAATGATATAAATTTTACTCTATCCCTCTATAAGTTTCTCATTGTTTTTGGGCACACACGAATTAAGATAAAAGTGAAAAAATAAAAGTGATGTGATGAAAAAAGTGAAAAAGTAAAAAGTAATTAAAATAATGTAAAAAGTATTGAAAATAATACTCCCTCCGTTCTAGGGGTATTTGCACCCTTGGGATGGCACACGGTTTAAGGAAAATGTATTTTTTAAATAAAGTAGTGATGTATGATAAATGTTTGGAAAATTTTGTGAGTGTGCACGCAAAACGATATTTTCCTTTTAAGTAGTGTGTAAATTGGTTTGAGACAATCCAAAATGGAAAGTGTGCAAATTGGTCTGGGACGGAGGGAGTAATAAAGAAGTGAATAGTAATTTCTAAAAAAAGTAAAAAAAAAACAAATGAACAACATATAGTGGGACGTACGAAAATGACAACATGAGCAACTTATAGTGTAATGGAGGGAGTATATTATACTCGTTCCCTCCCGTATAAATTTGCACCCTACGGGACGACACATTATGTGTTTTATATATAAAGTAGTGGTATATGGGTAAATATGCATATATGTTTGTGAGTATGCACGTAAATTAATATTTTCTTTTTTAGTAGTGTATAAATTTGTATGAGACGCTCGAATAAAAAAATAGTATAAATTCGCACTAAGGGGGAGAATAATTTATTCAAACAGCAGTTAAAAGAAACACCGTAAAATTGTGCAGTTATATTGTCAGTATGATATTGTAATGGACAAGATCTAAATTCCAGTACACAAATATATGCAGGGTCATGGTCATGGACCTATAAGGTGATATAAAATACTAAAATTGAAACATAATACAGAGCAAGTTATCTACATTAGTAAATTTAGACGCATCTTTCTATATATTTGAATTTCCTGGAATAAATACATATCAAAATAAAAAATTTTAGAGCAAATTCTTTTGTGCATTAAGTTTACTGTGTAATTTAAATGTAATTTTAAAAATTTACGCAAAATACTATTAAAAAATCACAATGTATTACTGAAAAATATATTTTTAAAACGTGTGATATTTTAATAATTAATAGTATAATTTTTTAAAAATACATTTAAATTACTCGGCGTAACTGTTGTGTAGAATGAAAATTTGATTTAATACTACTATTGTGGGCCCTGCGATTTTACAAAACGAATCAAATTTGACGAATGTCCTTTTTGAAAATTCAGATTCATGTTTGTTATTTTCCTATGTTTTAAAAAACCGGTCGGACTGGCCGGTCGGACCGGTTCGACCGCTAACTAGACATAGTAACGTACGGTTCAAAAGCGTTCGACCTACTATCTATTAAAACGCTTGAGAATCGGTCAAAAACGGTTTTAATCGGGTTGAACCGGTCCGGGTAGAACCGGCTGCTAGGAAGATTTTTATAAAAAAAATAATATTTAGGGGTTATTTTGCAATTTAAGAAATTTTTTGATGTCCTACTATATTTATTGAAAAATTTAAAAATACGAAGAGCATGATGCCTAAATTCATTGACGTTGACATCCATCTCCGTCAGTGTGATGAGAGTTGCAATAACTTTAAACAGTGCAGCGTCTTCATCCAGTGTCTTCATTATATATTTAATACAAATGATTAAATTATATAATATTATAATTTATATATTATATAATTATGACATCAGACCGGCTCAACCGCTTTATTAACGGTCTGACCGATCGGACCGGGTCCGACCAAAAAAACTAAGTTGCCCTGTTCAATGTGTGCTTCCGCTTTTTAAAACATAGTTATTTTCGCTGACGTTTAGAGCATGACTTTCCAATCAGTCAATCACAAATCCCAAATGTCGGATAAAGGATATGAGACATAAGTTATTGCATATCACCATTTAATATCTTAGGTAAATGATTAAAATATTCGTCCACAGTGATATGGATCAAAATATCCTCGAGTTTTCGTCTTCTCCACCGTATCCAATTTTTTTTTTTTTTAATGAGGAAAATTTTTATTCATCTTTGAAAAACAATACTCCCTCCTGCTATAAGTTATTCGTTATTTTTGGGCATACGAATTAAGTAAAAGTAAAAATGTATAAGTGATGTGATAGAAAAAGAGAAAAAATATAAATGATGTGATAGAAAAAGTGAAAAAGTATAAGTGATGTGATAGAGAAAAGTAAAAAAGTAATAAAAATAGTGTAAAAAGTAATGAAAATAATAATAAAAAAATAAATAGTAGTTTACAAAAAAATAAAAAAAATAATGAGCAACATATAGTGGTACGAACGAAAATGACAACATAAATAACTTATAGTGGAACGGAGGGAGTACAATTTATTTTAAGGTGTGAGTTACACCTTGTGTTTTTGTAGCATCATTCTAACTTATAGTTCTTAGTATTCATTTTTTTTTAATTACAAACTTCTCAGTATTAGAAAAGAAATTCTCTCACATTCAGCATAAGTTCCTTCTTTTTGTCAATGCACAATTTGTTGACTTCAAGTCCTACAACATCTCTTAAGTTGTTTGAAAGTCTCAATTGTTATTTGTTCCTATAAAAATGTACTCCCTCCGTCCACGATAAATGGTCCACATTACCTTAAATGGTCGTCCACAATAAATGGTCTACTTACCTAAAATGGAAAATTTACAATCATTATTTTCATTTTTTATACACATATACTCACTTTTACACATCACATCAAGTACTTTTTTAATAATTAAATATTTTTTTATACTAATACACTCACTTTTACACATCAACATCAACTTTTCTTAATAACCGTGCACAACAAGGGTAGTCCAATTTTCATGGACGGAGGGAGTAACAATTTATTTTCTTCCAAAGTAGCCAAACACAACAAATCCAAATACAAGTTGCTAATTTTTTCTCCATCTTTCCTTTTTGAAGTCCAAAACATTGAGTCAAATTTGAATACGGGAATAAAGGAAGTACCGTACTCACCCCCAACCAATTTTCACACTTCATCCAGAAAATATGAGAAAAGTGAAATTAAGAAAAGATATGTCTAACTTATTCATTTTCGATATTGCACAAAACACATATATTATTGACCGATGACAAAATAATATTTCTTTTTTGCAACAACTCTACCATGGGTAATTTTTCTTTTAATACCTTCCAAGTAGAGGTGACAAACGTGCCGGCTCAGTCCAGTCCGGTCCATCGGGTCAAAGCATATTCACGGGCCGGGTCGATCCATTTACTAATCGGGCCTATGAAAATGTAGCCCATCTCATCCTAAATGTCGGGTAGGCTGGACCGGCCCATCGCGCACGGACAAAAATTATAAATTTTTACATGTAAACTGGCTCATCGGGCCAAGACATATTCACATGTTGACCCATTTTCTAATCAGACCTATAAAAATTGAGTACAACCCAAATATTGGATAGGCCGGGTCGGCCCATCGAGCAGGGCCGAAATTGACAGCTCTACTTGCAAGCATGAACTCGAGCCTTTCTTTGGCGCTTTACACTTTCAAATCATCTTGTACTCTTTCTTTTGCTCCAAGCTGCTACTAATTTTTCTTTTGAGCAACCAATTATATGCATCTTTTATATTATAAACTCCATTCAAAGCCTTATTCCTGCATATCTAATTCCCTATCATTTAACTCATTTCTCCATCTCCAGCACCACACACAACCTTCTTCTTTCCATTCCCCCAACTCTCGTATTCTAGCTTCCTTACAAAGACTCAACCTAAAAAGCCTATTAAATTTCTCCCTTAAAACCTCCTCACCCGCCCACTTATCACTCCAAAAAATGTTGTCCCTCCCTGTTCTAAACACCTCTCTAGCCCCTCAAAAAATTAACTATTTTGCCCCACATCAACACCTTTAACCCCCCCTCCCCCCTCAACCCCCTACAATCTTTCTTCTTCCCGTCCCTTCACTCCCACCACTTGTATCCCAACAAGATCTCCACCTTGAACAAATAACCTGAGCCCGTAGTCTATTTTTCTCTTAAAAAAACCTCCACACCCACTCCCCAATAAATGCTAAATTAAAACACTCAAGCTCCTTAACCCCAAAACCCCCTTCCCATTTTGATTTGCAAACATTCAACCTATTTATTGATGGAATTTTAGTAAAATACTCACCACTTAGATTTGAATTCAATTTGAATCCGTCGCACTCGCAAAAGACACACCGGGAGGCTCCATGCGGGGATTCTGATGCGAAAGTCAATATAAAATAATTAATACTCTCTCCCACTATATGCTGTTCATTTTGCCTTTTTTGTTCGTTCCACTATATGTTTATCATTTGTTTTTTTACCTTTCTTGAAAACTATTATTTATTTTATTATTATTTCATTACTTTTTACACTATTTCTATTACTTTTTCACTTTTTCCATCACATCACTTATACTTTTTCACTTTTGTCTTAATTCGCGTGCCCAAAAGCAACGAGCAACATATACCAGAACGGAGGGAGTATAACTTTTCACTAAAAACTAGTGTAATTTTTTAGTTAGTATATCTTTTCAGTTAAAACTAATGTAACCTTTCAACTATATTTAGTGTAATTTTTCATTTATATACATTGTAATATTTCACTTAAAACTAGTGTAACTTCTCAGTTAAATATTGTGTAACATTTTAGTGTAACTTTTTTCTTAATGATTGTGCAATATTTCAGTTATATCTAGTATAACTTTTCACTTAAAACTTATGTAATATTTAAGTTACATCTAGTGTAACTTTTCACTTAAATTTTATGTAAAACTAGAAACTCTTTCTAAATCGGTTTTATTACTGTAGGTTTACAAGCATTACAAACCACAACTATGCATTCACAAAACTTAAATTCTCCATTGGGATATATGCAATAAATGATAAAACAAAATCAAATTCACAGGAGGCGTAGTTAGACGACATAATGGATGAATTAGGTGACTTCTCGAGCATGGCAGAGTTTGGCCCAATCCCACGCGTGGATTACTCCAGAGGAAATTCGATGTTCTTGTTGTTGCTGGTTCAGGCGAGGCGCTTCAAATGCAGCAAAGTGTGCTTAGAGTTTGCGATTGAGCATAGAGTAGCAGGTGGATTTTCATGTTCCTTTCGTCAAGGCGTGCTTTGAGATATCCGCGACATCACCATCCATGGACTGCCGCATTGTCTCGAATATGAAAAAGGGGATAGGAAGAGTGAGAATGAGAAATAAAGAATTTGGAATATAAAGAATCCATGTCATTTTGAAGTTCTTAAGAGGTTAAATACAATAGGGACTAAAGTAATCGTATCGTGAAGTTTAGGATTAAATTGAAAGTTGAGTAAAAGACGATGTATTTATATAGAATTAACCCTTTAATTGTTCTGAAAATAGTACAAAAAATAAATTTTTTACCGTTTGATAAGATGATTACATTTGCACCTATTAATGACTTTTATAACATTTATTATGGTTCAATTAAATTTAAAAATTCAAATTTAATTTTATACCATTTCTTTCCATAAAAATCATACGAATATTTCAAAAAAAATTATTTTATACCATTTTGACCATTTTATTACCGTTGTAAAATTTCATAAATTTCAATCATTTTTTCGACGAGACACGATAGTACTTTAGTGTATTCTGTCTGTATTTTAGTATATTAGTGTATTTTTGTAATGATTTGGGGTTGATAAAGGCGGTGGAAACATGAGCAAATGCATCCAAAGTGCAGCAGATGAATTGAGATAGGAATTGGAACAAGAAAAAACAAGAAAGAAGAAGAGTTAGGCTCCCAAAATTAATTCATTTACTCATTGCCCAAAGAATATGACCCAATTGATTTAAAAAGGGAAAAATAAAGGGCATCCAACCTATTTTGACATGTTTAGAGGAATAAAAAAATGTATATATATGTGCCACAACCACTGACTTGAACAAATATTTTGCAAATTAAACAAAATCCACACCCTCAAGAGGAAGAGATTGTGTAGTATAAACAGGTATAGAGATAAGTAGTATCAAACCCACATGAGGTAAAACTAGGTGTTATGGGTGTAAAGAAAGTGAAATAAAGACCAGATGAACAAGTACTGCTGATTAACTGAACATTATACTATCAGCTGAGGTAGTCAGCTGATAGGTCTGCTGATGGTCATCTGATGGGGTCAGTCGAGATCATCTGGGAAGTCTACTGAGGTCATCAGGAAAGTCAACTAAGTCATCTAGTATATCAGCGGAGTCAACTGAGGTGTCAGGATGGTCAGTCAGGATGATGGTCAGGATGGTTGGTCAGGTCAGGATGATGGTCAGGACTGGTTAGTCAGGATGAAGATCTACTGATGATATCAGCTGATGAAGATCTACTGATGAAGGTCTACTGATAAAGGTCTACTGATGATATCAACTGAGTACTCAGACTCAGCTGAGGACATATCACATCAGCATACAAGAAAGGAGCATACTGACTCTAAGTCAGGAATTAACCAAGAATCAGTTACGAAGCGGTTTAAACTTCTAAGTTGGGCAACTGACGATCAGTTTAACAGAATCAAAACTGAAAAACAGTTGGGCTCTAATCATTATTCATTTTCGGTTGCAACTGTAGCAGTTACTTTTGTGTGGTTACAAACTCAAGGATTAATTCGGCTTCTCATTCCTATATATATACGCACATATGTATAGAGAACACAAAAACATCAACACATAACACTCTAGAGATATCCTAAACACTTGTAATTTGTATCATCTTCCATTGATTAGTGAGAGAGGTGCCTCATCCGTGGACGTAGATCATTTCTGATCGAACCACGTAAATCTTGGTGTTCTTCAATTTCTTTATTCCAATTGATTTCAAACAATCATTGTTAACTCAACACTAGGAGCGAATGTTTGTTTATTGTTTGAATTAAAGAAAAATAAAATTCTAACTATGAATTGAAAATACAAGAGGTGTGGTTTTCCTAAATTCTAACAATCATGCAACTAAATAAAATAAAAATTAAAAGAAAACTTAAAACTATGTAAGTGCAAGGGTGAAAATATACTCCGAATATGATTCACTAGGAATCCCCCTATTCGTAAGTAATTCAATAAATGTCCTATGTATTTTAATTCAGTTATATAGAGCCACCACTATTATAAACAATCATTTTCTAGACAAAATAACTATATTATTGTCTATCATCTTTCCATCAGGTTGAGTCCCTCCAGAGCCCTCACTTGAGTCCTCAAAACAAATTAAATCTCCTAGGGTGATGAATTAATTATTTTGTTCCAACATGGGTACTAAGTCTCTCACTATCATAGACAACAGTGTTCAAGGTCGGTTAATCTATGAACCTAGACTCTTGGTCAGACATCTAAGCACCGATTTGATTCAAAATTCACATACTCACCTATAATTTTCTTGTGGTATTCAATCTACCCAATGATCATAGGCATACACACAATCAAGCTCAAAAACTATTGCATGCAATTTTTTATTTTACAAAACGCAACCTTAAAATATAAAAGACGGAATTAAAACTATAGCACATCTATTTTTCTACCCCGAATAGAGTTTCTCCTAATTTCACATATTCGAAGGATTAAGAAACTAGTGCATAACTATAACAGAAATCATGACGTAAATTAAATCAAGCATCTCATAAAATATCCTAATAAAAGATAGAAAAAATTCAAGAACAATAACACAAAGAATTATGGAAAGAACTAAATAAATAAAATCTCAAATCCTAGGTAAAACTGCTAATGAACGAAATAATAAAAAAGTTGCATAAAATAAGCCCTAATCTAATTTACTGTTCTAAAGAAAACAAAAGAAAGAAAAATAAATCCTACCCACTTTCTTTACAATTACCAGAGTAACAGAGGCGGTTGAGAAATTTAATTCATTGGGTCCATGTCTCCTTAATTTGGGCTGAGAAATATAATTCATTGGGTCTCTCAATCATCTCGGTTCATCCTTGTAATGCTTCGGCAATTTTAAGATATATTTTGCCTCAAAATATTCCAATTTCATAAAAAATAAGCAAAACAATAACTTTTTCCGACAATTAAGCTCAAATTATTCAATTAGTGTGAATAATGCACGAAATTCTATCAAATTAAGCAAATTAAACACAATATTTTCGAGTAATTTTGACCTCTGTTTTAAAAGAGGAAGCGGAAATTGAACCGGAGACCTCAAAATTTTTGGTCGAACCGGTCGGATCGGGTCTAACCGTTAGTAAAGCGATTGAGCCGGTATGACATCATAATTAAATAATATATAATTATATAAAACAATTATGGACACCATAAATAGTTTTTCTCTAAAAATAGTAAATTATTTGTATAAATTATGATAAATTTAAATAAATATACATTTAATATTGTTATTTAAAGTTCAATTTTAACAATCTAAATTAAATGTCAATATTTTACTAAAATAAGTCCACCATATATCATAAAAATGTCAAATGTAAAATTAAGTTCACCAAATGTCTTAAAAATATCAAATACTCCCTCCGTCCATGAAAATTAGTCCACGTTGCCTTAAATAGCCGTCCACAATAAATAGTCTACCTATCTAAAATGGAAAATTTTCAATCATTATTTTTATTTTTTATACACATATACTCACTTTTACACATCACATCAAATATTTTATTAATAATTAACACTTCTTTATACTAATACACTCATTTTTACACATCAACATTAACTTTTTCTTAATAACCGTGCACAACTAAGGTAGACTAAATATCATGGACGGAGGGAGTATATTGGAAGTTCATCAAATATCTATGATTAACAATATAAAATTATTTAATTTGAAAGAATATCCAAGTTAACATCACATTAAAGTTTGATCTCATGATTTCAACTCTAAACTTCATTGATAACTAGTAGAAAGATGCGAAAATAATAGATTAAGAATTTGGGAAAGAATAATGATAGAAAACGCGATTTAGATGACATATAATAAAAAACTAAATTTAATAAATTGAGTTTCATGTTAAAGTTAAAAATTGCAAAAAAAAATCAATTTTTTTTAACAAATAAAGAGAAAAAGCGCCGAGTTGAACGGTCCAACCAGTGACCGGTCGGACCCGCTTTTGCCGCTTTTGACCGCTTTTTGGGCGCTTCACAGGAGGAGCAGTCCAACGCTTTTGAACCGTTCGGCATGCTGCCCGAGTAGCGGTCCAACCGGTCCGACCGGCCGGTCCAACCCGCTTTTTAAAACATAGATTTTGACACCAATCAACCACCATTGACGAAGAAGAGTGAAACTAGCCGGAAAAGGAAGACGACACCATCAAACCTGCTGTTAGAAAGTGCACAGCCGACCACTCGACAAAACTTTCACCGGAAATCATCAGCAGCCCCACTGTTCACGCCGAAGCTAGAGATCGAAAGCCCAGATGATGCACATCGCCGAAAAAATCTCCAGAATTCGCTGAAAACTTCCACGCTACTGCTGCAAATCCATCGAAGAGAGAGAGAGAGAGAGAGAGAGAGAGAGAGAGAATTTGTGATAAGAAGAGAGAGAAGATTTGTGAATTAAGAAAAGAAAGAGAAAACCAATTTGATATTGTTGAGTCAACAATGATTGTTTGAAATCAATTGGAATAAAGAAATTGAAGAACACCAAGATTTATGTGGTTCGATCAGAAATGATCTACGTCCACGGATGAGGGCACCTCTCTCACTAATCAATGGAGAAAATACAGATTACAAGTGTTTAGGATATCTCTCTAAGTATATGATCGTCCTTTTTCTCTATACATATGTGCGTGTATATATAGGAGAATGAAATCCCTAATTAATGCTAGTGATCGTAATCGCCTAACAAGAAAACTGCTACAGTTGCAACCGAAAATGAGTAACTGTCAGAGCCCAACGATCTTCAGTTTTGATTCTGTTAAACTGATCACCCGTTATCCAATTTGGATGTTTAAACCGCTTCGTAACTGATCCTGAGTTAATTCCTGACATTGGAGTCAATATACTCCTTCCTTGTCTTGTCTTGTCTTGTCTTGTCTGCTGATGTGATATGTCCTCAGCTGAGTCTGAGTACTCAGCTGATATCATCAGTAGACCTTCATCCTGATATCATCAGTAGATCTTTTATCCTGATCTGACCAGCTGACCTGATCAATCATCCTGACTCTAATCCTGATAGTTCATCCTCAACTGACCACTATCAGCTGACCACCATTAGTTGACCTCCTCAGCTGACCACCTCAGCTGACTACCATCAACTGACCTCCTCAGCTGACTCCGCTGATATCCCAGATGACTTTCAGTAGACTTCTCAAACGATCTCAGCTGACATTATCAGATGACAAACCATCAGCAGACCTATCAGCTGACTTCCTCAGCTGATAGTATAATGTTCAGTTAATCAGCAGTTCTTGCTCATCTGAGTTTATTTCACTTTCTTTGCACCCATAACAATTCTCCACCTCAAAGTAAGTGAGATGCCTCCACCTAACCTTCACATCACAGTAGTATTAAGGCACATCCCATGACTGTACCTTAACCAGCTCCAAACAGTAGTTGAACTTAGAACTTGGTATGACTTTAGTCAGCATATCAGCAGCATTGTCATCAGTAGATATTTTTTGTATTGTGATCACCTTCTTTTCCACCACATCCCTCACAAAGTGAAGCCTCACATCAATATGTTTAGATCTTTCATGAAAGACCTGATGCTTGACTAAGTGAATGACACTCTGATTATCACATTGCACAGTAACTTCATCTTGCCTGATTCCAAATTCCCTGATAATGCCCTTAAGCCACATAGACTCCTTTACTGCTTCTGTCACAGCGATGTACTCAGCTTCAGTGGTTGATAGTGTAACCACTGACTGTAATGCAGCCCTCCAACTGATGGTTGTGCCATATAGTGTAAACATATATCCAGTCAGAGACTTTCTTGTATCTATGCTTCCAGCATAGTCAGAATCTACAAAACCTTGTAGAGGTTGCTTGTCCTCCTGAGTCATCTCAAATAATAATCACAGATGTGCTGAACCTTTCAGATATCTCATTATCCACTTGAACGCTTCCCAATGTGCCTTTCCAGGATTAGCTATAAACCTGCTGACTAGGCTCACTACATGAGCAATATCATGTCTGCTACAAACCATGGCATACATTATGCTTTCAACTCCGTTTGAATAAGGTATCTTGTTCATCTGAGACTTATCTTGTTCACTCCTGGGACATTGATCAGCTGACAATTTGAAATGTTGTCCAAGAGGAGTAGAGACTGATCTTGACTCATGCATATTGAATCTTCTCAATATTTTCAGTATGTAATCCTGCTGAGTCAAGAACATCCTTCCAGTTGACTTGTTCCTGATAATATCCATACCTAGAATTCTCTTTGCACTTCCAAGGTATTTCATGTCAAAAGTTTAACTGAGCTTATCCTTCAGTTTCTGAATTCTTCCAAGACTTTTGCTAGCAATCAACATATCATCCACATAAAGTAATATATATGTCAGTACCTCAGAGCCTTGCTTTTCCAAGTACACACAGCTGTCATACTTGCATCTGATGAAGCCTATTGACACCATGAAGCTATCAAACCTTTTATACCACTGCCTTGGGCTTTGCTTAAGTCCATACAAAGACTTCTTCAGCAACCATACCTTTCCTTCATTTTCTGATAGTATGAACCCTTCAGGCTGCTACATATAAATGGTTTCTTCAAGCTCTCCATGTAGGAATGCAGTTTTGACATCCAGCTGTTGTAACTCCAGTCCATCCTGATTCACCTTAGACAATAAGATCCTTATTGAGCAGTGCTTCACAACTAGTGAGAACACTTCATTGAAGTTTATTCCTTCTTTCTGAGTAAATCCCCTTGTAACTAACCTTGCCTTATATCTGATCAGCTCATGTCCATCTGACCCAATTTCAAACTTTTTCTTGAATATCCATCTTGAGCTGACAACCTTCTGCCCTTTTGTTCTATTCACAAGAACCCATGTGTGATTCTTTTCAAGTGAATTTAACTCCTCTTTCATAGCTGAAATCCACTGATCTTTATCCTTCCTTGTCACTGCATCAACATAAGTTTCAGGTTCTTGATACTCTACTTCTTCTGCTACTGATAAGGCATATGAGATCATGTCAGCCTGCCCAAACCTGATTGGTGGATGAATGCTTCTCCTATGTCTATCTCTAGCCAGACTGTAGTTTCTCAAATCTTGACCCTCCTCATCTGAATTTTCAGTTTGATCTTCAGAATCACTGTCTGCTGATGCACTCAGCTGATCTTCTTGTGGATTCCTGATATCAGAGTTTTCCTGAGCCTGATCTTCATTCTGAATCCTGGTCGTATGCTCCACTTGAACTGGTGTATGTCTGATTATGGGGTTGTCCTCAGCATCCTGAGAACTTTCAGATGTACCACATCCCATGACTTTCTCATTAAAAGTCACATCTATGCTGATAATGCACTTCTTGTGTCCAGCTTCAAGGCACCACAATCTATAACCTTTGACACATTTTGGATATCCCAGGAAGATGCACCTCAAAGCCCTTGGTTCCAGCTTGTCCTGTCTTATGTGTGCAAAGGTTAAGCAACCAAACACCTTCAGATTATTGTAATCTGACCTCCTACCATACCAAAGCTCATCTGGAGTTTTGAAGTCAATAGCAGATGAGGGTATTTTGTTTATCAAATAACAAGCAGTATTAACTGCCTCTCCCCAGAACACTTTAGGTAGTTTAGCATCTGACAGCATGCACCTGACCTTCTCAAAAATAGTCCTGTTCATCCTCTCAGCAAGCCCATTCTGTTGAGGGTTTGCTGGAACAGTCTTGTGTCTTGTTATGCCTCTTTCCTTGCAGAAATTTTCAAATTCTTCTGACACATACTCAAGTCCATTGTCAGTCCTGAGATGCTTTATGGATCTGCCTCTTTTATTTTCTTGTTCAAGGAGCCATTCCCTGAACTTTCCAAAGGCTTCACTCTTCTGCTTCAGGATGATCACCCATACCTTCCTGCTGAAATCATCAATGATGGTCATGAAGTACTTCCCACCTCCATGAGTCTCAGTTCTTGATGGCCCCCAGATGTCAGAGTGTACATAGTCCAGAGGAGCATCAGTATGATGTTTCCCCTTTGCATAAGAGTGTTTCTTGGATTTTCCCAACACACAGTGATCACAAAAATCCAATTTGATTGTTCTTGAATCCCCAAATACCTTCTTCTTGGAGAGTTCATTCAGTCCTCTTTCACCAATGTGCCATAACCTCTTGTGCCACAAGATAGCATCAGAACTGCCCATAACTACATTCACTGATCCGGCAGCTGAGTTACCCATCAGAATGTACAAGCCATTTACCTTCTTGCCCTTCATCACAATGTTGTTATCCTTGGTTATCAATATGAATCCATTCCTTGTATTGAATTCATATCCCAAAACATTAAGTGATTCAAGAGAAATCAGATTTCTCTTCAGCTCAGGTACAAACCTGACATCTTGTAGTATCCTCTCAGCACCATCATGCAGCTTCAACTTTATTGAGCCAGAGCCTCTGACCTTGCACATCTGATCATTCCCCAAGAGAACTGATCCACCATCAAATTTCTTAAGATCCCTGAATAAATTTTCATTGGGACACATATGAAATGAGCACCCATAATCCAACACCCAATCTTCACTCAGCTTGACATCAGTAACGGCCAAAACCTCAGCACTATCATATCCTTCCTGAGCAGCAATTGTGACATCTGTCTTCTGATCCTCTTCTTGCTTCCTGGATTTGTCAGGACAATTCTTCTTGAGATGTCCCACCTTCTGACATGAGAAACATTTTCTCCTTTCCACAAATTTTCCAGATTCAGGGCCTTTACCATTCTTCTTCTTCTTTCCCTGAAACGGTTTCTTCCCTTTCTTGAATTTGATATTCAGCCCTTCACCTTGATTTGTGTTCTTCCTTTCAGATTGCATTTGAAGCACCTTAGTTTTCAATGCATTCTGAATATAATCAGGGGACATCTTCTCTTGCCTTCCAAATAACAGAGCATCCTTGAAATTCTCCAAGGATTTTGGTAGAGAATTCAGTAACATCAGGACTTTATCCTCATCTTCAATCTTGACTTCAAGATTCTCCAAATCATCCACTGCTTTATTGAATTCTTCAAGTTGTTCAACAAGATCCCTATCCTCAGTCATCTTGAAGGAATGAAGCCTCTGCTTCATGAACAACTTATTGGTAACCGACTTCGTTTGATACACTTGTTCCAACTTATTCCACACATCAATGGCAGTCTTCTCCATATACACCTCCCTCAGAGGTTTGTCTCCCAAGTACAAAATAATTGTGCTATGAGCCTTGTCCAGAATCTCCTGCTTCTTTGCAGGTTCTGATGCAGATGATGATGGCCACTGATTCGCTGGTTTCAGAGCATTTGATAATCCATGGTGTGTGAGGAGAGCTTTCATCTTCACCTTCCACAAACCAAAATTATTCGCCCCTGTGAATTTCTCAAACTCCATCTTCGTAGAAGCCATAGCAGTTGATTTCACCAATGATCTTCTCTTCCCACAGACGGCGCCAATTGTTGAG
The DNA here is from genome assembly GCA_026898435.1 of Prunella vulgaris. Taxonomy (NCBI): domain Eukaryota; kingdom Viridiplantae; phylum Streptophyta; class Magnoliopsida; order Lamiales; family Lamiaceae; genus Prunella; species Prunella vulgaris. Next base: position 839,148 of record JAPKLY010000163.1, on the reverse strand, counting down.
TCAACAATGATTGTTTGAAATCAATTGGAATAAAGAAATTGAAGAACACCAAGATTTACGTGGTTCGATCAGAAATGATCTAAGTCCACGGATGAGGGCACCTCTCTCACTAATCAATGGAGAAAATACAGATTACAAGTGTTTAGGATATCTCTCTAAGTATATGATCATCCTTTTTCTCTATACATATGTGCGTGTATATATAGGAGAATGAAATCCCTAATTAATGCTAGTGATCGTAACCGCCTAACAAGAAAAATGCTACAGTTGCAACCGAAAATGAGTAACTGTCAGAGCCCAACGATCTTCAGTTTTGATTCTGTTAAACTGATTGCCCGTTGTCCAATTTGGAAGTTTAAACCTCTTCGTAACTGATCCTGAGTTAATTCCTGACATTGGAGTCAGTATGCTCCTTCCTTGTCTTGTCTGCTGATGTGATATGTCCTCTGCTGAGTCTGAGTACTCAGCTGATATCATCAGTAGACCTTCATCCTGATATCATCAGTAGACCTTTTGTCCTGATCTGACCAGCTGACCTGATCAATCATCCTGACTCTAATCCTGATAGTTCATCCTCAGCTGACCACCATCAGCTGACCTCCTCAGCTGACCACCTCAGCTGACTACCATCAGCTGACCTCCTCAGCTGACTCCGCTGATATCCCAGATGACTTTCAGTAGACTTCTCAAACGATCTCAGCTGACATTATCAGATGACTAACCATCAGCTGACTTCCTCAGCTGATAGTATAATGTTCAGTTAATCAACAATTCTTGCTCATCTGAATTTATTTCACTTTCTTTGCACCCATAACAGATATCCATCGGATTTTCGCTAGACTAGGTGAGTTAGATGGGTTTATGAGGTGATTTGCTTCTGTCCTAGGTGCGGGGTATGAGGCATTCCGCAGAAAAGTTGTCTGATTTTGGCAGAGGAGAAAATGTGTGTCAGTTGGTAAGATTTATAAATAAGAAAATAATTTGACCCATATTTGTACACATTTAGCCCTCAATTGTAATTTTTTAAAAAGTGTGTGGTATAAATCAAATATAAAAATGCTATATTCTGATTATAATCGGAATTATATATATGTTCCGTCAACACATGTGCAAGACGTTCTTATAAGTAAAGATAAATATGTACATTCATAATTTTCAAAGTGGAAATCTAAAACAAAAAACAATTAAAAAACAAAATAAATCCCTCAATTATCATATTCTTCACGGTAAAATAAAATAAGACAAAGAAACTTCTTAATTACGTACCTTAAAAAATATAACTTCTTAATTACCTTCAAATATTACATTTTAAAAAATAATTATTCATTTTCCAATCATACAAAATAAGGTCTAATAAAGTAATTGAAATGGTGGTATGAGCAATCAAGTTAGAATATGAGTTCGCTTAATTTTTTTTTTTTATTAAAGTATTATTGTTATACATATAAAAATATTATTAATATATATACAAATTATTTAGTTTAAAAAATTATTTGATTTTTAAACAGGACATAGTATGCATAATAATAATAATAATATTGTTGTGGTACAATTATTATTAGGTATGACACACACCCATAAATAATCGGGCTAAGACCCAGGTCTGCGAGAACGGGCAAGGTCTAAACTTGCGAGCACGGATAGATCAAGACCTGCGAGAGCATAGACAAGAACAAGATCTATGAGCACGTCAAGATCAATGTGTGCCAGCACGGACATGATCACTTACTACGAGCACAAGAGTAAGATCAGTGTCTAGAAACATGAGCAAAATCATTGCCTACGAGCACGCTTTAAGTTAACACACTGAGATTAATTACAATAATCACGACTAATTTGTGGCATAACTAGCATCATTTAATAACCACATATGGAAGCTGTCATTTATAATAGGAAGACTTTCTACAATTGATTTATAACTGTCTAATTGACCAAATGGTCCTTCATAGGCGCTACTTTCCTGGTTTAGAATCCTCTATAAATATAATTTTAGGACCATCATCGTACAAATTCACGAATTCTGATATTCCTACACACTCAAATCCCAATTCTTACAATATAAGACTGTACAATTCCCAGCATTTTTATTGTTTTTCTATGTATAACTTTGAAGAAAAATATACTCTAATTCTTTGTTATCCTAAATCTAGTCACATAAAAAATTAATCATATAATAATAAATAATAACGTGTATGCACAATTAATGTAATATTTGAAGAAAAAAAAATTGATGTGAACTCCAAATCACATATTTTTTATATATTTACAAATAGAATTAAAAAAAAATAATCGTATTTATTTTCCTATTAATATATAAATTTATTTGGCGAAAAACATAAAAAAATTTATGCATTCAAATACTTTGAATATATTTGCAAATTACAATCACTTTTGTGAATGTATATGTAAATTTCCTTTTTCTTTTTGTCATCAACCTACTTACGTACTCATTATCGAGCTCGAATCGATGACATCATATTTTATTGGCAACAGTAATAATAATAAATAATCTCAATTAAAGTCCTCAAAAAATTATTGAGCAGACGTACACACACTAGGGTGGGGCACGAGAGAATACGATCTCACATACATACTATAACTTATAAATTTTATTAAATTGGTATAATAATCATTACCAAAAATATACAAAAGTGTGTGATTGTGCTATCAATTTCTGTTTCTTTTCCTCATGCTACCACCCCTACCTATCAAAGCCGTTTCCGCTGATCATTAGCTTCATTTAGCTTTCATGGACCACCTCTCCACCCGCCGCCGCTTCGCCGCCGCCCCTACCTGTCCCATTTTTCTCTCGCGCCGCCTCCTCCTTATGGAAATACGGTGCCGCCGCCGCCGTGCCCGGTGGCGCTTTATCCGATCGTAGCTCTAACAATTCTTTCTTCAATCTTCGATTTTCGTCGCTTAATCTCTCGCATGTTTTTTTAAGGAATTCGCACTCTACCTCAGTTTGCTTCAATTTAGTCCTGCAATAAAATAATATTTTTAAAATATTATATATATATATTTTTATGGCTCCCCATAAATAAATATGATACCAAAAATTATATGTCACCTTGCTCTTCTATTTTGAAACCAAACTTCAACTTGTCTAGGTTTGAGATTCAATTTTTCTGCAAGTGTTTGTTTTTGAGCCTACAAAAAACCCCAATTTCAACAAAAATGAATAAAAACGTAAACAAAAAATTTAAATTGAATTATGTACCGTATTTAGGGTTGTGTGTTGTTTGAAACTGTCTTCAAGCAAGGTGGTTTGATCTCTAGTGAGCCTCAATTTCTTTCTACTAAAATTCATCGAAAAATTGAGGTCCTCTTCATCCTTGGAAAAGCTATTGAAGCTACCTTGTTGTTTCTCGTCTTGTCGAGTAATTTTTGAGCTCGAGTTCATCAACTGATGATCGTGAGGATGATGAGTGGGAATCGAAAGATCGAGAAAAACGACACGTTTATTCTTCTTTGGAGAGATTTCCCTCTTGGGATAAGATTCAGTCAAGCTCAAGCCCAATCCGAGGCAAATCTCACTATTTGCATCCATTTTTGAGAATTTTTGTCAATGAATTAGGAAGGTCTAGTTAGGACATTTATTTATAATATTGGAGTGATGTATATAACAACAAAACTATATATTGGGTGTAAGTGATATTAATCACATTTTTAATTATGTAATTACTGTTGGAGTGATTAATTATCAATGTCAAAAGAAAAGAGGGCAATAATAATGGCATGCGTTAGAACTGTGACTCCTAGGAGGAAACCAATTATAATTATTAAAAAATAAATAAAAAAATTAACCATGCCCACTGTAACTTCATGTTTGACTTACTGTTTAATTTCACACGAAGATCGATTAAAGGCTTTATTTATGGGGTCTTTGCCTGCATTTAGGGTGAATATTGCATTTTATTGTGTGATTAAAAAGATTTTATAAAACAATGAAAAGCAAGTTAGTCAAAATGGTTAGTTAATTATTGTAAAGTTGAATTGTAACCCCCTCAAACCATTAATCCTCTTCTTTTGTTGAATTGCTGGAATTTAAAAAGTTATTATCTTTTTTTTTTTTTTTCTGTCGTACAATTGGACACACAGATAAGATATGTGGTAGAAGAAGGCGACTCGTGACTCTGATACTACTATTGGGTCACCCGTCTTCTCACACGATTCACGTGTTTGGTTTAGAGATTAGGGTTCAGGCCACCCTTTTGGTGGACAAAAAATCGATGAGAATGAAAGACACACAAAATCCCTCATAGTAGGATTGCTCACTACTACAAGCCTCTCAACTCTCATTCACGATTTTATCGATCACACTTGAAGAGGAGAAGCAAAATAGTATTTATATAGTGGCTATCAACTATAAGTAAAATTAGAAAAAATAGGTTTAAAGTTTTACCAATAGGACAAAACTTTAGTAGGCTCGAGGCCATAAGGTATGTCATTAGTTAGAATACAATTATGTATGTATTCTTGACCCGGTATACAAAAATTATACTTGTTTGTATAATTTAAAAATTAAATAAAGTGAATACGCATATAATCATGTATTTATATATTAAGTTAACCCTAGGTACAAAGTACAATTAATAAAAGGTTTGAGCTCAAATTATATAGAGGGATTAGGGAACAAATAGGTTTAAAGAATTATTTGGGGGCTCATTGACGTCCGTGAAAAGAAGGGCATCAACAGTGTTTCATATCTAATTTTACTGTGCCCAATTAACCACCAAAATTTACTTTTTTTGGGACTTGATGGGATGAGATATAGTATAATATTATTGATCATTGGCACACTCACATTCCCTAATAATTAATTCCAAAAAAATTAAAATGACATTCCCATTTAAGGCAGTTATTATTATTGCTAGTATTTTTTATATGTGCGATGCATGATGTATAATATTTATTAAATAATTTTTTTAATTTTATTAATATAATAACTAATTATTTTATGACATGTATGAATATAAGATTGTAATATTGTGAAGTATTAATTCTTCTATTTATTATTTTTTTTTATTCCAAATAATATTACACAATTCACAAACAAAGATTTATAAATTCACTACAAAAAAAGCGGGTTTTACCGACCGTTTTTTAGCGACCGCCTGAAGTCGGTCGCTAATTATGTAATTAGCGACCGATTAGCGACCGACGTTGTCTAATGGTCAAACCCTAAATTTTTCGACTGAATACCGATCGAAAAAGCGGTCGGTAATATAAAAATAATTTACTGACCGCCGGATCGGTCGGTAAATTGTTGACTGATAATATTACCGACCGATTAGGCGGTCGGTAGTTTATTTTTATATTAGCGACCGCATTTTCGGTCGCTAAAATTAAAACCCGAAAGCGGGTAGGTGGGCAATTATTGCCCGATTCGATTTTCATGTTTAGCGACCGAAATATCGGCGGTAAATATAAAATTGCGGTCACTAAATTTCGAATATAGAACAGCCACTGCCCTTTTCTTTCCTTTTCATTCACGAAAATTTACCCCCCAACCTTAAAAAAATCTCTTAAATGTGAAGAAATATTATTTCAACGTGTTGGTTGCAATCGTTCGGGTCCATTGTCACATTGTGCTCGTTGCTTCAATTTGACCGTACGTTTTTACATTTTTACCGTTTAAGTTTAGCATTATTTGCATGTTGTACATTAATTATTTATGGATATATCTATTTTGATTGGAGATTAATCCTAATTTAATTTGTTAGAATTTTGTAGTGTATATTGATGTATGATTATATATATTGGATTTTTTGTTTTAAAAAAATCGGATATGCTTGTTTACAGTCGAAACTCTGGCAAATTTTTTTATAATTCTAATGTGGTACATTCTTAATTTAAATCAGATGGAACTCCCTGATCGTCGTTGGATGTATGAAATGCCTCGTCTAATACAAGGAACGATCAACCCTGAATTTTACAAGAACATTCATGAGTTTACTAAGTTTGCCTCACTTAATCCACACTGCATGGATAGGTATGGCCAGATTAGATGTCCTTGTGCAAAAAAAAAGTGCGGTAACAAGAGATTTTTGAGCATTGATGAGGTTCTAACTCATCTCGTGATGTCTGGTTTTACTCCATACTATTACAATTGGACCGTACATGGCGAAACCCGGTGGAATTATAATCTTGAAACAGTGGTTGCCTTCTATGATCAGTTTCGTAGTAGTGGAGGTGAGAGATTTAAGATTGGTGGTTCGAGCCGTGATTCGCCTACTCCATGCTCTGAGACACCGGTGGATGAATTCCAAAGCTATCATACGATGATTGATGAGTCTGGTTTGGGTGGTCACCACATGGAAGAGGAACCAAATCCTGGTTCGCAGAGATTTTTTTAGATGCTTAAATATGTCGATCAGAAGTTATTTCCTGGTTGTGATACTGAGACACAATCATCATTTAATGCTCAGATGTTGTCCATCAAAACTGAAGGTAAAGTGAGTCAGAAAGTGTACAATCAATTTGCAAAGTTGTTCAAACGGGCCCTACCTAAAGAGAACACAGCGCCATAAAATTTCTATCAAAGTAAGAGACTCTTGAAGGATATGGGTTTACCATTTGAGAAGATTGATTGTTGTACCAACGGTTGCATGCTATTTTGGGGCGATGACGAGAGCATCGATCAGTGCAGGATGTGCAACTACCCTTGGTTCAAACCCTCAGATCGTAGGAAGAAGACATCTTTCAAGTCTATGTATTATCTTCCCATCACTCCTCGTCTAGAGAGGTTGTATCAGTCGAGTGTCACTGCAAAAGACATGAGATGGCATGCTGAGGAGTGTTCTGATGAGAATTCCGGAGAGATGCGTCATCCTGCAGACTCTAATGCATGGAGACATCTTGATAGAGAGTTTCCAGATTTTGCGAGTGAGAAGAGAAATGTGAGGCTTGGCCTGTGCACAGAAGGATTTGCTCCATTCGGTATGCACGAGAAGAAGTATTCGTTGTGGCCTGTGTTACTGAGTCCGTACAATCTACCTCCTTGGTTGTGCATGAAGCCTCAACACATATTTCTCACTGTCTTGGTGCCTGGTCCTCAGAATCCTAAGCAAAACCTAGATGTCTACCTTCAGCCACTGATTAAAGAGTTGTTATATTTGTGGCATACGGGAGTAGAGACATATGACGTGTACAGGAAGGAGAACTTCACATTACGGGCTGCTGTTTTATGGACCATCAACGACTTTTCAGCATATTCTATGTTGTCTAGGTGGTCGACAGCTGGAAAACAAGCTTGCCAGTACTGCATGGATTGATCTGATGCATTTTATCTTCCACTGAGTAAAAAGGTATCATGGTTCGATAACCATCGGAAGTTTCTATGTAATGATCATAAATTCCGGAAGGACAAATTGCACTTTCTAAAGGGGAATGATGTAAAGCGTCCAAGGCCACGAGTTCGAACAGGTATATAAATATTGTTTATATTTTAATCACTACTTACTTATGAAAAGAGTTTTATCAATTTAGTTTAACCATACACACTTTATTTCAGATGATTCGTTGTTGAGAGAGGTTACAGTAACTGGCTTGTGGAAAACGACTGAGGAGGGTTGGATGAAACACAATAAAGGGATCCGTGGAGGTTAGAAGAAGAGAAGCATCTTTTGGGACTTGTCTTATTGGAGTAAATTATTGATTAGACACAACTTGGATGTGATGCATATAGAGAAGAATGTGTTTGATAACTTGTTCCACACAATCCATAATACAGACGACAAGACCAAAGACACTGCAAAATCCAGAGAAGAGTTAAGTGCGTTCTGTTCTCGTCCTAGTCTCTCCAGTGGTCAACGAGCAGGTGAGTGGCCACAAGCAAGGTACCAAATTTCCAGAGCAGATAAGAAAAAAAAATCAATGGATGAAGGATTTGCGCTTTCCGGACAATTACGTATCGAACATGGGTCGGTCGTTTGAGCCAGAAACAGGGAAGGTCACTACGATGAAGAGTCATGACTATCATGTTTTTATTGCAAAAAACGTGACTCAAAAATTTGGAGTTAAATACAATTAATTGAAAAAAATGAACAAATTAATAAATTCTCGTAATATTAAATAATAAATTTGTAACATTATAATATTTAATGAAATATATATATACATAAATAAAGTAGAAACAATACTCATTTAATTAGAAGCATTTAAAAAAAATGTGACTCAATTTGGAGTTAAATACAATTAATTGCAAAAAAATGAACAAATTAATAATTTTTCGTAATATTAAATAATAAATTTTTAATATTATAATATTTAATGAAATATATATATATACATAAATAAAGTAGAAACAATGCTCATTTAATTGGAAGCATTTTAAAAAAAACGTGACTCAATTTGAAGTTATATACAATTAATTGCATAAAAATGAACAATAACGACAAGCGCACGAGTGGTCACGCCACCTCTGAGACGCCCAGATGTCGCGTGTTCGACCCCTCACAGGCCCGAATTTGGGGTATTTAATCTGAGCAATCTATGGCTCAAATAGAGGATGTGGTGCATGTGCTAATATGTTGGGGGCTTGGCCAAGTTGTTCGAGTCCTGCTGAGCCACGCTAGAGGCCTGGGTTCGAACCACGATGGCCCCAAAAAAAAATTCACGATAAAATTTAGCGACCGCCATATCGGTCGGTAAATATATAAATTACCGAACGACTACGCGGTCGCTAAATAAAAAAATTAAAAAAATTAAAAATTATAATCATTATTTACCGATCGATATGGCGGTCGCTAAATAAAAAATAAAAAAATTATAAAATATAATTATTGTTTTAGCGACCGTCGTATCGATCGGTAATTATAAAAGTTACCGACCGATTAAGCAGTCGCCAAATAGAAAAAAAAATTTAAAAAATAATATATATTATATGTTGCGACCGTTTAAACGGTCGGTAATTATGTATTTACCGACCGATATTTCGGTCGGTAACATTCCAAAACGGGTCAAAACCCGGTTCTTTTAGCGACTAATTACCGACCGTTCAGACGGTCGCTAAGTTAGCGATCGATTTGAAATTCGGTCGCTAAACGTTAGCGACCACAGTTTTACCGACCACCCTGATCGGTCGGTAATTCGGTCGGTATATATGTTTAGCGACCGTTTTTTGGTCGCTAAATCGGTCGGTAAAACCCATTTTTTTTGTAGTGATTGTACATTATTTCACTAATAATTACATAAAAAGATGTCTTTCTTTTGTTTCATTCAATTAAATTGAACAATTCACACTCATTAAAAACTATTTTACCTATTTGAATACTATATATAAGCCAATCCCATGCAATTTTTTTTTATTCTAATATACAATATATCTTCTGAAACAGAATAATATATTTTACAATATAATTAAATTTGATATTGGTGTGCTATAATTTGGTTAATTTATTTATTTTAAATTTTGATGAGTAAATTTACTATTATTAAAAAACATCTCAAAATAAAATATCTTAACTAAAATCAACTTAAAATAAAATTTTAATTATTTTGAATACTTTCTCTTTATATTATATTTTACTACATCCATCTCACAAAAATTTGTATAATCTCAAAATGGAAATATTTTTTTTACCTTACAATCTACATCACACATTTTCTACTCATTAAGCTTTTTTTTAAAAGTTGTGCCTCCAAAAATACCACAAACTTTTGAGGAACAGATGTAGTATTAAATATAGATATATATATGTACCTGTATTTTAAGATGTAAAGCATATTAATTTTTTTAATCAATAGATTTTTAAAAGTCTTCTTGGGACTAGAGTTGCTATACGAGTAGAGCGAGTCCGAGTAGTGCAGGGCTCGGCTTAGCTCATTAAGCTTATCGAGTCGAGCCGAGCTCGTTAAACAAACGAGTATTATTTTGAACTCGGCTCGGCTCGTTTAACACATCGAGCCGAGTCGAGCCAAGCCGAGTCGAGCTCACGAGCAGCTCGTTTATCTTAAGAGTAATAACGATAAAACTATCACCAATTCATCAGTATAAGTGATTTGAAAATATGAGTTGTATTATTATGTAAAATATTATTATTTTATACCCTAAATTATATAATATTTATAAAATAACTTCTAATTTTTGAACCTACCGAGCAGCTCGCGAACCTATTTAGTCGAGCCGAGCTCGTTAAGCAAACGAGTATTTTTTTGAGCTCGGCTCGACTTGTTTAACATACCGAGTCGAGTCGAGCTCACGAGCAGTTCGTTTATTTTAACAGCTCTACTTGGAACTACCAATTTTTTTTAAAAAAAAATTAATCAATAAATAAGAATCATTTTATATTTACAGTGTTTATAACTTAAAAATAATTTTAAATGAATTTTTATACAATAAAACTTTAGAATTATAAAAAATAAAATTTGTATAAATTTTATTAATATATCTTTATATTGGGAGAAATTCTAGTAGTCTCCTGCCTTGGACGCGAGTTGTACTCAAGTCCACTCATTCACTCGATTAAATGCATAATTGTGTGCCGCCTGTGGCGCTGAAGCCAGATATGGATTAAGGGAAATAAAGTAGCACCTCATTACAAGTTCGGACTTTTAGTCTAGTGGCAAGTGCTTGATCCTACAATTGATATCAGAGCACAGTTCAACCAATTAAGCTATATAATATTTATTAATATTTTCAAAAAAATTATAATAAAATAAATAAAAAATATTGAGCCCAATTTGACCAATAATTTATTGTTATCTATTTATTATTGAATATTATACTGAAATATGTATTTTTAAATATTTACATTTTGTTTTGTTGCGATAAAATAATAATAAAACATTTAATTTACAAAAATAGGAACCAAGTACCAACGAGATGTGCCATGCCAAACTATGAATTAGATGTTTCTATAAAAGCTCATCTCCACCCCTTCAAAATTGAGTTGCACAATATCTCTTCATTGTTAATAATTAATAAAATTAACTTGGAAATTTAATTAATTAGCCTATTTTCTGAAATTATGCCTCTCTAACTTTATAGATTATCAATATCTCCAATTAATATGTGTCCTCATTTTTCAAATTCCTCATACTAGATATCATCATTAACATGTACAAATTGCCCATACTGCCCCGTCTCACTAATTATAATTTTACGAATTTTTTTTATTTCTGTTAAACCAGCTTTAAAATAATTTTTTATATATCAATTTTTCCACACAATTCAAACTGATATTAACTATTTTAGAAAGCGAGAAAAATTTCAATTTAAGGTTTTAAAGTTTTTTTTTTCTATAGATTTGGGATTTAAAAGAAGCATATCAAAGATTAAAAAAAAAAAAAGACACTCGTAATTTAGAACTTACACATTTAAAATTAATATTTGACATTTTTATAATTCCTTATGTTCCAAAAAAAATAAAAGATATATTAATTCGATGCGAGTGGATAAAAAAATAAAGTAATATTAAAAAGTAAAGTTAATTCTATATAAATACACCACATTTTACTCAACTTTCAATTTAATCCTGAGTTTCACGATTATTATAAAAAATCTCAACCTTTTAAAAGAGTTTCAATTCGATACACATTTTTCTTTTCCGGCCAGCAACTGATGATGTGTCTCGCCGGAGCGCGTGAAATATTGTTGTCACGCTGGCGTACACGTGTGGAATACTTTTTTATATTTTTTTTTCCACATCATATTTTAAAACTTAATATTTTTGGGCGATTTTGTTAATGGTTTTGAGTGTCGTTTCAAGTCCCTCTTGAATATGGTGGAAAACGTTTTTTTCCATGGTATTTCTCATTCAAAAAATATTTTTTTAATATAAAGTTTTGTTATTTTTTATATATATAACATATGATGTGGAAAAATATAAAATATAAAAAAATAATTTCACACGTGTACACCAGCGTGACAACATTTCACGCGCTTCGGTGAGACACGTCATCAGTTGCTGGTCTGAAAAAAAATGTGTATCGAATAGAAACTCTTTAAAAAAATTGAGATTTTTTATAATGATCGTGAAACTCGAGATTAAATTAAAAATTGAGTAAAAGGTGGTGTATTTATATAGAATTAATTAACCCTAAAAAATAACAATGTGTATATATAAATAAATAGATGAGGATTATACCTTTCAGACTCGCTTTCATAATTTACGCACCAATTTAATTAATTATACTCCCTCCGTTCCGGATCTTTTTTCTAGAGGACCTGGACACACGAATTAAGAAAAAAATAGAGTATATGACTATGAAGTTAATTAATAAAATATAAAAAATGTACTTTATTGATTTTTTGTTAGTGTAATTTTATTTTATTTTTTAAGTTGAGAAAAAAATTAACCCGTCTCAAAATGGAAAAAGAGAAAAAAAGAGTTGGGACCGGGAGTATATATATTATTATCGTCATTTTATATGCATGCAATTGCAAATTCCCGAACTGTAATTTCTTCATGGTTTTATGAGAGGTCATGGTCGTTTTAGTCCTCAAATCATCATCTCAGCCTTTTCTTTCTTCTTCTAACAAGATGCACCAATCGTATTATTATAATACTTTTAAACTTTAAATTCATGTAATAATTTGCAAATGACGAGTAGATATTGTGTAAAAGTGGTTCATATCATGAACCACTTTTTAACAAGACAAAAAAGATAAATTTATAAATATAAATCTTGTATCACAAAGTGGTTTATATCATGAAAATGATTTATACAATGTTTTACCTTTTCTTTTTTATCAATTTCTTTCAAAATTATAGCAGTCACTATAGAACTAAATATTCATATAATATATTTAAGAATAAAATAAATTTTCTCATTAAATAATTTCAAAATATGAGAGCGTAAGTTGCTCAAAGTACCCAATAAAGATGAAAGAATTGAAAAAATAAAAATAAAAGTATAAGCAATTAATACTATATATGCAGTAGTAGTACTACAAGAAGTCAGAAGAGGTATATATGTTTAATGCACTTAATTGCTTTTATTTGACTCTTTCTAGGTTATGGTAAACTGATGTTCATATTGTGTCGCATTCCCCCACGGTGAAATTATGTTAACTTTTGCTCTATTATTATAAGTATATTTTTTGCAAATTGCAATAGTATAATTATTACTCCCTCAGTCCCAACTCTTTCTTTCTGTTTTTTCATTTCGGGACTTCCAAACTCTTTCTTCACACCTTAAAAAGGAAATAATTTACACTCACAAAAGTTAATAAAGTATATTTTTTATATTTTATTATTTAACTTCACACTCACATGCTCCAATTTTTCTTTAATATGTGTGCCATGGTCTTTTTCAAGAAAGATCCGGGACGGAGGTAGTATAAAGTATTGGTTGGGTACATGCTATTCATCTTTTTTATAATTTTTGTTAGGTTAAACAATAACTTAGCTTCACGATTTTACGAAATAGATAATGGTTTTCTAACTATTTAAACTAAAATTATAAAATACATGAAAAATGGTAAAACGTGCTAATTTTGAAATTATGATTTTTTAAGGTCATAAAAGATTTATTAATAAGAGTTTGTACCAGTAATACTCCACAAATTATATTATGAACTTTCTCTTCCCATCATCTTGTTAGGGATTACATTTAATTTACGTCCAATAGCTATTGTTGTTTAATATATTTATGACATTGCAATAATTGCACGTTTTTCAGGCCAGTCACGTGGATATGTCATTAATTTTAGGGAAAATTATTCTTTTTTCCTGTAATTTTATCTTTTTTTATTTAGGTTCTACTAACTTTCAAATTTTGATAGTCGTCATGTAACTTTACCTCATTATGATTTTGGTTCTGTGACACCACATTCATGTATAAAAGAGGTAAAGTTATATGACCAAAATAAAAAAGAGGTAAAGTTATAGGACGAAAATAAAAAAAATTGAAAGTTAATAGGACCAAAATCAAAAGAAGGTAAAGTTATAGGACGAAAATAAAAATTTGAAAGTTAATAGGACCAAAATAAAAAAGGGTAAATTTACACGACAAAAAATATATTTATCCCTTAATTTTATTCAATTTTAGTTCATAAAATTTTGTATGTGTCAATTTTGGTCCAGAAAATAAACAAGTTATTTGTAAAATTATAAAAGTTACTACTAAATCACAATAATTATTTTTATCAAATTTTGAAATATTAAATAATATCCTATTAAATCGGCATATCCATAATTAAAATATAAAAATTAACAAAAAAAAAAAAAAAAGAGTTTCAGAAATAACAATCCCTTCCTCCTAACTTAAATTTCGAATTTTTATTCTCTCGAAACGTTTCACAATAAATTTCACAAAAAAATTTCTTGCAATACCTATTTTATTTCAATATATTCTTCATTTATTGATCCAAAAAGTCAAAAAGGCTCCATTTGGATGGATGAATTTGATAACGAATATATTTTTTAAAAAATACATGTAAAAAAAACATATATTTCAAAATAAGAATTATAAAGAGATGAAGAGAAGGAAAAAAGTAAGGAGAAATAGAAATGGAAAGATATAGAGAAGAGTGATTTCAATGAAATGATTTTGAAAAAGATTTAGAATTCCTCCATTTTAGTTATAACTTAAATCTAAATATTTGTAAATTCATAGAGAGAATGATTATTTATATGTGAAATCCACGAATTTCAAATTCACTCATCCAAATGAAACTTAAAGTAATTTTTCTTAAAACACATGTCCAATAAAATATGAAACCTATTCTTGAACGGAGGGAGTAATTCTGAAAATATTAGCATTAAGAAAATGAAAACATATTAAATCTAAAATTTAAAATTTCAGCAGGAAATTGTTTTGAAAAGAAGATACTATATATTACATAAAAGTCCAGGTTATTGGCACTCACTTTTTTACTAATTACATTGTTCTAAGTTTTTCTAGAGTGAACATTTGAAAAGTGTAGTTTTTCCTCCAAAATTTCCTTAATAAACACATACACATCTCTTTGAAGAAGAAAGATTCTAACAAAACATGCTGAAAATCGGGAAAAACTTAAGAAAATTAATTTTTTTTTTAAAAAATTTGCCATATAATCGACCATTAGATTCTTAATTCAGTATTGTGAAGGTCGAGATTCGCAAGATATTGCACGATTTTCCGAACTCTGAATACGTATACGTAATTTTTTTTAGAAAATTTGAAATACTAGGTTCTTAAATATTGAATAGAATGAATGATTGTTGGCATTATGATGTTTTTTCAATGCATATTGTTATTCCTTAGGTATGTAAAATTATTTGAGTAGGATATTGTGATTTTTGTTTCCAATTTTCAACTATATTTAATTATTTAGATATGATTTTCTGAAAATGAGCTCATTTTCCGGAAAAAAAAAATATCGAACGTGAGCTTATTTTTCAGACAACTTTTTCAAACCTAAACTGAATATTCGGAAACATTTTTTGTGTTCCAAACAACATTAAAATGTTCAATAAAATTTTTTGAACAACAATAATATGTTTGTAATATTTTGACGAAAAATGAAAAATGTTTGAAATATTTTTTGGACAACATATGTTCAAGAAAGGAAAGGATGATTTACATATAGATTCAAAAAAATCACAATATTTATAAATAGGTGTTGTGCAGGAAAAAAAAAAGTGTTTCTGTGCAGAAAAAAATATGCTTCAGTGCAAAATTGAAAAAGTGTTTCTGTGCAGAAAAAAATATGCTTCAGTGCAAAATTGTACACCTATTTATAAATATAGTAATTTTTTTGAACATATATTTAAAAAAAAAAAGATTTTTATCACTATGTTTGAACAGTGAGGCGGCCACGGTGGCAGTTGGTGGATAGTGTTTTTTTTTTTTTTTTAAACAACCAACAAAATATGAAGAGTAGTTTATATTTTGGAAATAAATGTATAGTGGTATTAAAAAATAAAAGGTGTAAATAACCTGGGCTAAATAAAATAAGGAGTAAAATATTGTTTGGTTCCGACTATATACCCCTCCAATATTATTAGATACACCTATTTACTATTTTTTTAATAAAAAAAATTATTTTAATATACCTCTTTCAACCTATCAAGTTTACCTTCTTCTCTTCTCCCATTTCCAAATCACACAATAATTTCCCTAAATTCTACAGATCAATCTCTAAGTCCCTACAATAATTTTGTAGTCCCTAGTCCCTACCAATATATATTTTTTTCATTTTGTAATGTCGAATAATGAATTGATGGAAGGTGGTGGCGGCAAATAAAGAAAAATATGTATTTAACAATTATTTTTTATGAATGTATTAAAATTAATGTATATTTAATTAATTTTTTTTTTATAAAAATAGATAAAATAGATATTTGATAAATGATAATGTATGTAGGTGAATCTCATAAAATTGGAGGGGTATATAGTCGGGCCCATATTGTTTTATCTTAGGGCTCAGAATTCAATAGGTATACTTACGGGCCTAGTAAGCCCATATGACTGAATTTATTTGGGCCCAATAAAGACAAACAAAGACCATTTTTTGTGACAATGTCAACGCCCAATTTTAATTTCTTAGGGCTCATTTGGTTCGTAAGACAAAAATATCTATACGTAAAAAACATGCATGATTTTAACGGATAGATACTTTTATATTACGAACCAAATGAGCCCTTAGTCCATTAAACTCAACTAACCTTGTACCTTCGAGTACAACGGTATACGATTCAACTGCAACAGTATGATTTTAAAAAGAAAAAAGTATGACAAATTTGTCAACAGTACACCTTATGTAAAAGGTGTGGCTTGGGTCGGTAGTAACATAATTTGTTGTCGCAATGTTAAAATATTAAATCCAATTATGCTCAATATTTTAGTATCGAGTTAGTTTTGTACGAGGTCGTCTCATGATATGAGACAATTAAATGAGATATGAATTGGGCATAATTCATTATTACATTAATAAGGGTAGATGTTAATTTATATAGTCTAATGTCATGAACAATCTCATATAAATTTTTGCCTTTGTCGTTACACACGATCTCTAAATATCTAAAATATCCGGCTTTAATGGCATTTGAAGTAACTTTAAAACTATAACTTATCCATGAAGATACGTTAACGTTTGCAGCAAGGTTGGATTTGAATATATAACACCCTCTTATGTAATAGAAATGTTCATGCATGCGTTATTATTTGTTAAACCACATAGAAAAATATTGCCATAGATATTAAATCAAAATATACAATAGATATGTGTGTTTTGTAATGCACAATACGGGTCACTTACAATCAAGGTTGTAGAAGTCGGAAATCGGTAATCGGACGCTTTTTGGCCACCCAGCGCCTAGGGCCGCCTAGTTTTTTTTAATTTTTTTTATAAAAAAAATAAAATTTTGGCCGCCTAGGACCTCCCTAGACCTGAAAACTCCTGGATGGGCCGATTTTGCAGAAATCCGGTCGGCAAGGGGCCGCCTAGGCCGATTTCTGCATCACTGCTTACAATATGTGAATTAAAAATTTATTCATTGGGTAATAAAAATATTTGAACACTGAATTGCAATGAAAATGATGCACGCATTGCTCTATATATTATTGGAAAATATTGATATAAAAAATTATAACTGTAAAATAATTAAGAAGAAATGGCTATAGAAGAGGAGGTAGTTAATAAAAAAGGACTTCTCATTTACAAATTATACACTACCCAAAATTCTTCACAAAAAAGTAGTGATGGCTCTCAATTACTAAAGGAACGCTTGGTATGGAAATCCTTCAATGGTAATGAGAATTGAGATATAATTGTAGTAATTATAGTAGCTAATGAGAACAAATGAGGTATTTAACATTGTTTTTCCTCCTAAATAAGGTAATCAACACCCCCATTTGATTACCCCTCTTCACCCTATAATCATCTTCCTCAATCAATCCCCTATATCACAACAACATCTTTTTTTTTGTTCATTTTTTTCAAAATTGGAGCATAACGCTATTGATATAACCACCATAAATACAAACACACATTCAACATAAAAATTTCATTCCCATTACCATTAAAAAATTTGTAACAAACGCCCCCTAAATTGCGCAGATGCACAATCTTCACAAGTTTCTCTAAAGATGTTGATCAACTGATGGGCCTCTTCACTTCTCTTACGTCTCACACACAATGCATTCGAGACAAGGGTTCAGACCACCGGTCTTGATAGACTCTAAACTGGCGAGAAAGATAGGCGTAAAACTGTCTTCTTGTGTAGGATTGCACTCACTACATCTAAAGTCTCTCAACCTTCTCTCAACAATGTACACATGCTCATTGAAAGAAGCGAAGCAACTCGTAATAAATACGAAGGCATTCGACCACACTAGAGTTGGAGAGTGGGTGTACCAAAATATAATGAGTCCAATAACAAAAATACAATAAGCCCCACAGCACAATTTGCAACATGAAATTAATCACGAAACTAGCTAGTCAAAAGCTGTAGCCAATTCCCAATAACAATTCAAAGAGGCTAATTGCTCCTAACAAAAAATATGGCATGAGATGATATATATTCTCGCATGTGTGATACTAATATATTCATATTCTCCAACAATTGTTTGTGTTTTCCAAGAGATGCACAACCATACATTTTCTTTTCACCGCAGTGTGAAAAACGCAATTTCTTTGCAGCAAACTTTGATTTATAATAATACATTCACATAATTATATTTAAGTTGCAGCAAATTAAGCACCAAATTAAACTATTAATTTCCCCCCAGTTCCATGTGATTAGGAACTGTGGTTGTCTCTCTCTCTCCTGCAATCTCCTACAAATTACAACTCCATTAATCCCACATCCCCTGCACCCAATTCCCCTTTCCCTCACAATGATCACCGGAAAAGATATTTACGATGTCCTCGCCGCCATCATCCCCCTCTACGTCGCCATGATGCTGGCCTTCGCCTCCGTCCGCTGGTGGAAGATCTTCACCCCCGACCAGTGCTCCGGCATTAACCGCTTCGTCGCCGTCTTCGCCGTCCCCTTGCTGGGCTTCCACTTCATCTCCAGCAACAACATCTACGCCATGAATTACCACTTCATCGCTGCAGATTCCCTGCAGAAAGTCGTTATTCTGACAGCGCTTTTCCTCTGGCACACGTTCAGCAAAAGTGGCAGCCTCGAGTGGCTGATCACGCTTTTCTCTCTCTCCACCCTGCCCAACACTCTGGTCATGGGAATCCCCCTCCTCCGGGCCATGTACGGCGACCACTCCGGCGATCTCATGGTCCAGATCGTCGTGATGCAGAGCGTCGTATGGTACACGCTAATGCTTTTCCTCTTCGAATACAGGGGCGCCAAGCTCCTCATCACCGATCAGTTCCCGGAGACCGCCGCCTCCATCACTTCCTTCCGCGTCGAATCCGACGTCCTCTCGCTCAACGGCCGGGAGCCCCTGCAGGCGGACGCCGAGATCGGCGACGACGGCAAGCTCCACGTCGTCGTCAAACGCTCGACGACGGCGTCAATGATTTCGTCCTACAATAAGGGGCTACATTCGAGCGGGATAACGCCGCGGGCGTCGAATTTAACGGGGGTGGAGATCTACTCTGTTCAGTCCTCCAGAGAGCCGACGCCGCGGGCGTCGAGCTTCAATCAGACGGATTTCTACGCCATGTTCAACAGCAAGGCGGCGAGCCCGAAGCATGGGTACACCAACAGCATGGGAGGGGAGGTTTTTTCGGTGCAATCGTCGAAAGGGGTTACGCCGAGGACCTCGAATTTCGACGAGGAGGTGATGATGAAGATTGGGAGGAAGAAGACGGCGACGGGCCGGAGTATGAGCGGCGAGCTTTTTAACGGCGGCGCTCCGCCGTCATACCCGCCGCCGAATCCCATGTTTTCTAATCCCAGGAGGAAGGAGAGCGGCGGCCCTAAGGAGCTTCATATGTTTGTTTGGAGCTCCAGCGCTTCCCCTGTTTCTGAAGCCAATATGAGAAACGCTGTTAATAAAGCTGCCTCCTCTGATTTCGCCGCCATTGATGACTCCTCTGCTCCTTCCAGAGGTACTTTTTCACATTTTTTTCCAGAATCAACGGAATTAGTTTGTGCTTATACGATAGATTTATTTATTTAACAGAAAATGGAAGCCCGGTTAGGAAAATGAACGGAGATCAAAAGGAAATCGAGATAGAAGATGCAGCAAAGTTTCCAGCGAATGCATCGCCATATTCGCAGAAGAAATTTGACGTAAATGGGGGAGAAGAGATAGAGAGAAAGACGCAAATGCCCCCCGCAAGTGTGATGACTAGGCTTATACTCATCATGGTTTGGAGGAAACTCATCAGAAACCCCAACACTTATTCAAGTCTTATTGGCCTCATTTGGTCTCTCATATCATTCAGGTCTCTTTTTATTTTAATTTCCTCTTCAATAATTAATTTAGCAACAAAATTGCTAAACATTTATTTCATTTTTGCAGATGGAATATCGAAATGCCATCAATTGTCAAAGGATCAATTTCAATTCTGTCAGATGCAGGTCTTGGCATGGCCATGTTCAGTCTTGGTACGTAATATTGCATCTTCTTTACAACCCCAGAAAATATGAATGAAATCACCAAAAAAATAATTAATTCCAAATATTATTGTTGCAGGTTTATTCATGGCTTTGCAACCAAAGATCATAGCTTGTGGGAAATCAGTTGCAACGTTTTCAATGGCTGTAAGGTTCTTAACAGGGCCTGCTGTGATTGCTGCAACTTCCATAGCAATTGGCCTTCGAGGAGTTCTTTTGCATATAGCTATTGTTCAGGTTAATTAATTTTACTTCTAACTAAATTTCAAATTAAAAATAAAAACTTATGTGAAACAGTCCCAATATCATTTAACCGGTAACATTTTTTTTAAATTAAATATAAACTCGTCACACACAATACCATCCCGTTTAAATTTTGTACCCGTTTGGCGACAGGCTGCACTTCCACAGGGAATTGTTCCTTTCGTTTTTGCTAAAGAATACAATGTCCATCCAGACATACTCAGCACAGCGTAAGTTTTCGCATACAATATGACACAAACACACTTTTGCACCTAATGATATATACTTTATGCACATACATACATACCTATGTAATTAAATTATGTATTGAAATATTGACTAATATATGCAGGGTTATTTTCGGAATGCTGATTGCTTTGCCCATAACAATTCTGTACTACGTGCTTCTGGGGGTGTAAGTCATGTTTGGCAGAGCAGAATAGAAAAAGGGTGGGATTGATGAATCCAAGGATCGAGGGATAAATTAATGAAAGATGATGGGATTAAACTGGAGAAGCATGCATGCATGCAGGCAGGGATATTAATTATCTTCCCTTGGAGTCAGTGTACAACTTGGAAATTTTATGCCACCTTGCATGTGCCTTCACCTTATTTATTTCTTATCTTCTTTTTTTTTTTCCTATTGTTTTAGAATTTAATTAGTAATCTTTTAGAGGAACTTTTATAGATATTTTGGATGGTAGATCAATTAATTTTCTATTTAATATCATTAGTTCTGATCAGTTTATATATTATAGCTGATTGTATACTGTTAGAATTTAAATCGATCAATTTTTAATTCTGCATGGATTTAAATTTGTACAATCATCGTATAAGTTATATATATATACTAGTTTGATTTTTTTAGTTTTTTTTATTTTAATTATATTAGTTTGCATGTTTCAATACAGTTCAGAGTTTACTAGGTCATTGCTGAATTACGAATCTATCAAGTTTAGACAATAAAATCTTAATTTCTGATAGGTAAAGATACCTTTTGAGTTATTCCTGTTAATTATAATTTTTAATTGAAGACAAGATCTTGTTACGCGGAAGTCAAACAAGAAAAATTGAGTTGAATTTGATTTGAACAGATTTATTTTGTTTATTTATTTGGTTTTGCTTTTTACTTAATTATATATGACAATTAATGTTTAATTTATATCTGACAAATTTAATCATGGATGACGTCCAATTATCCTTTCATGCATGTGGATGCTTTCAATATAAATAAAATTAGAGTCGTGATTAATTGTACTTTGGGAATCGTTAAGCCTCACTTCAAGGCATTCGATCTTCAAACAAACATTTTATTTATTTAATTAATTAATCGATTTTTGCTGAAAATTTTAATTTGGAATATACTCCCCGTCCACGATAAATGGTTCACGTTACCTTAAATGATCGTCCACAATAAATTATCTATTTACCTAAAATAAAAACATACAATCATTATTTTCATTTCTTTATATACATATATTCACTCTTACCTATCACATCAAACATTTTTTTAATAATTAAATAATATATTTTTATACTAATATACTTACTTTTACACATCAACATCAACTCTTCTTAATAATCGTGACTTGTCAAGCTAAGGTGTAGCTTAGTAAAATGGTTGTAGCATGTGAGACAATGTCTTGCAAGGGGACAAACAGACATATTACCATTTGATTCTCAGAGTTTTTCCCCATCTGGCATGTTGCAAAGTACCATAGAAAATAGTTTTATTTTGTCCGTCGATTAAAATCATATTCCCTCCGTTTACATACTTGAGATTTCACATTTAAAATATATATATATATATATATATTATTTAGTAGGAATTTAGTTTAAGGTGTTGAATTTTATTATTTATTTTAAATTTAAATTTATTTTATTTGAACATTATTGTTGTTTAATTTATTCATGCTTTGAATATATTTTTTTGATAACAATTATAATAACATATAGCACATATTTTAAATTTTATAGCAATAATATATTAATAATAATTTGAACCCTAAATTATAGCACATATAAAATCTTATTCTTAAGAAAATAAAAATACACGATGATCAATTTTTTAATCTTTAGTAATAGTTCTAATCGTGGATCAATGAGTTATAATATTATTTTATAACATTAATTGACCTAGTTTTAATTACTAATCTTGCCATTTAATTATTTTCGTGTGATTATCTAATTTAGTTTTTCTCCCTGTAAAAAATATAATAAATTGTATAATCATGTGTAATTATGTGTAAAAATTATTTTGTGAAATGAAATATTATAATTTAAGTCCATCTTGATTAATTAATTATTATTAGTGTTATTTATTAGTAGTAGTAGTAGAAAAAGACTATTAGTGTTACTAATTAATGTGGATAGCATTAGTAACAGTTCTTCATAGTATTACAAATATTGTAGTACTAGCAAGAATTGTTGCTAATACTATACAAACTACATAGTAATACTAGCGGTTTTTACCTTGTATTACTAATATTATTTTGCATGTACCATTTATAAGGTGTGAAATAATCAATAAAAATAACAAAGTAAAGTAAATTTATAGTGTCGGAACCTAATTAATCGATAGAACTTAACAGTAGAACTATTCACTAGTAACACTCACACCTCTAGTGAAATTTGTTAAAGATAAACACCAAAGTTCAAGTTATATTAGTTTGAGTAATTTAGTGTGAAATGATCAATAAAAATAACAAAGTAAGAATGATTAGTAGGGTCGGATCCTAGGTTAGTTAATCGATAAAATCTAATAGTAGAACTATTTACTAGTAACACTCACACTTCTAGTGAAACTTGAAAAAAATAAACAACAAAGCTCAAGTTATGTTATTTTTAGCAATTTCATTACTACTTACATTGCAGCATGTCATGACCATTTTCATATTACTCACATAAATGTGACACTTAATTCTATCAGCTGGTATATTCCCGCAACTACAGATTGGAGGAGATTCAACTGTCTTCAAATGTTTTCCATGTTTTCCACGTTTTCCAGATTTATTCACATTTGGATGTACATGATACTTGAGAGTGTGTGCAGTCAATTCTCCTGTAGTCTTAAAACTGTAATGGTGAACTCCATCGGGAAGACGATTCAGCTCGTATTCACAACAAGTCTTGTCATTCCTTGATATGTACTTTAAGAAACAGTATATACATATATGCTTATACTGAGACTTGGGAGGCACGGGAGGAGGCCCAATTGAAAAACCGCATACATCAAACAGAATATATGAGGTCGGATATCAACCGTAGACCAATCTCCGTCTGATCAGTGTAGGATTTTTGGGCCAAATTGAGCTCAAGATTTTATTTTTTAATTTTGAAATTATTTATATACTATATCATGTAGCTACTTATTTATATGAGAAAAAGAAATACTTATTTATTATTAATAAGAAATGTCTACTTATTTTTAATTTGTTCCTACCATCTTTAACATTATTATTGATTTTTTTTTTCTCATATGAATAAGTCTACATGATATAGCATATAAATAATTTCAAAATTAAAAAAAAAAAACTTGTGCCTAATTTGGCCCAAGATTTTGTTATTAGTAAATAAAAGATTGTGGAAGATTTCAACATGTCCCAACTATTTAATTAAATTGATCTCCAATATTCAATCACAAGACGAACTTGTATATATAGTATACTACATCATATAGCTACTTATTCATCTGAAAAAAGAAATACTTATTTATTATTAATAAGAAATGTCTACTTATTTTTAATTTGTTTCTATCGTCATTAACATTGTTATTGAAAATTCTACTACTATATATACAAGTTCGTCTTTTGATTGAATGTTGGATATCAATTTAATTAAATAGTTGGGACATGTTCTTTGAAATCTTCCACAATCTTTTACTAAATAGTAACAAAATCTTGGGCCAAATTGGGCCCAAGATTTTTTTTTAATTTTGAAATTATTTATATACTATATCATATAACTACTTATTCATATGAGCAAAAGAAACATTTATTTATTATTAATAAGAAATGTCTACTTATTTTTAATTTGTTTCTATCATCTTTAACATTGTTATTGAAAACTCTACTACTATATATACAAGTTCGTCTTTTGATTGAATGTTGGAGATCAATTTAATTAAATATATAGTTGGGATATGTTCTTTGAAATCTTCCAAAATATTTTACTAATTAATCTAAAATGTTACAAACTCCAAAGAAGAGTATGAATCATTTTATAAACTTTGCAACTTATGAATAATGCTACATTGCTTTCCAACAAGTCAATCTATAATTTATTTTATTTTATGTATAACTATTTAAATTAATTACAAGATGGATGGTTCAAAATATTAAGCCTCCTCACGAATAGGTTCTCCCAAAATTTTACCTTTCAAATAAGTACCACACTACATATCTCATTTTCAGTTATGTTTATCTCTCTTGAGAAGACATTAATCTCCTCTCTGTATCACTAAAAAATCAAGCGTTCATGGTTGTTGAGCATCTATGTATTGAAGCCACCGTCGAAAGTCGAGCTGCATAGTTTCAGGCAATGTTGACTTCGAAAAGATTGACTTACAAGTTAATAAATCAAACTGAGAGCTTCGATTGTAGCTTTGGATGGCTTCGATCCGACATTCATGGCTTCGAATAGCTTTGATCCAACATCCATTGCACTGGTGGCTATTGTGGCTTCGATATTTTGAGCATTATGCAATCCCACTTATTTTTTTATTTTATATATAGATATTAACAAAATTAAATACCCGATATTCCTACTTATTTTTCATTGTTTTAGTTTATGCATCTTCCCTTTTATGGAAATTTTAATGAAGAAAAAATTTTCAAATTTTATTTCCACATTTTCCCTCTCTTACACTACTCTTCAACACAAGTTTGAAATTATATCAAAAAAAATATTATGCAAATTACTCTTTTTTTTTTAAGTATGAGGGGGCTGCATTTGAGGAGAGAATAACTCCTAGCATCTGGGACACCTTCACTCACTCTGGTTGTGATAACAATTCTTGTGTAAATAAATTTTATTAACACTTGAAATTGATATACAATTTATTTCTTGAATTTTGGGTTCTTCTCTCTAACTTGTCCTTTGATTCTCCTTCAACATTGACTTGGCTTTGGTCTTGACTTGACTTTGACTGGCTTGACTTGTAACACTTGATTCAAGGACTAGGTCGTCTTATTTTGGATCGAGCGTTGGTCTTGGAAGATTTTGATGAAGAACGTCTTGAATTTGACGAAGAACAGTCTTCAGATCTTCAAGTCTGGATTTGGGCTTGAACACTGGATCAGAGGGATCTTGGACCTTGATCTCTGATCAGAGCGTGTTTGTGGATGAACTTTGATGAAGAATGCTTGAAGACGGCGATGAAAGCTTGAAGTCTTCGAGGTGTTCTTCGGCTGGAAACGTTTGATCAGAGGGATTGAGCTCCTTGTTTCTGATCGAATGATATTTTTGGCTTGATTTGGCGAAGAACGCTTGATGATCTTCAAAGAGTTCTTCAAGAAAAACGTCTGATCGGAGGGATTTGGCCTCTTGTCTTGGATCAAACGGTGTTTCTGGAGGATTTTGACGAAGAACGACTTGAGTCTTCGAAGAACTTCTTCAGATTTGGTGAAGAAGGCTTGAATCTTCAAAGAGTTTGATCGATGAATCTTCTTAGCTCGCAGTTTTGCTCGTCGAGAGGATTTCTGCTACTCGTTCATCTTCGATGGGTGTGGACCACCTTGAATGATCATGAAAGGCCCTATTTATAGGGTTTGAAGGTGAAGACCTTCCTTTCTTGCGCTAACACGTGGCGCTCTCCAGTTGGCTGGTGCTGATTTGATTGACAGGATTTACGAATCGACCAAATTTAGCTTGATTGATTTCCGCCGTCTTCATAAGTAGGGTAAATCAGCCATTTATTATCATTTACGAGTACCTGGAGACTCGTAATTTAATAATGACTTGTATAGTGTACAATAAATATCATTTTACTATTTAATTAGAGAATTAATTTGATAAATCCTCAAAATTAAAATAGTAATATATGTTGATATTTATTTAATTTATACACGTGTCATTATTTAATTTGGAAAACAATTTTTATATGCTTACAAATGCCCCCTCGTGCTTTGTTCACGGTCATTTCTGGACTTAGAGTGAATTAAGCACGAAATCTTGAATCCTCGCTTGTACTTGAATTTTTGGAGTGCATATGTGGGCTGGCCCAATCAATTTCTTTAGGCAGATTTGGCCCAAAAATTTACTTGAAGGCTAGGATTTAAATTTGGACTACACATTTTTTTAGTCCAACCCTTTCAAATCCATTTGCATCATAATTTGTTTGTTGCCTTTTTTTTTTTTTAGCCCAACTTCATCTCAGTATGGCCCAATTACCCCGCACAAGTCCAATAGCATTTGATTAGCCACACTCTTAGTTGACCCAAGCGGAAGATATTTAAGGATAATTTTATTCCATAAAATCGTTTCCTTCATCTCCGTAGCACGATTTTAGGAATTGATCGCAAATTTTGGAAATCAAATTCTAATTTTGTATTGATTTGATTCTCCTTTGTCAACCAATGAATCATCTTTATATGGAGAAAATAAATCTCTGTAGAAGATGAAAGGAAGCTCTCTGGAACAGTGCATTACAGCGGTCAGAAAACTGATTTTAAAGGTTGAATCTCGTTTCTAATCTTCTTTTTCCGCCTTTATGCCTTTTTCTTTGTTGCCATTTTTTTTGGAAGAAAACAGTGGGGCTTCAGTCCGTGTATATGCAATGATTTTTTTTCTGGGAATCAAGTACTTGGTGCAGCAGAGTGGCGATTTTTTTTTAGCGGACGGGGGCGCGAGGCGAAGCGTCCGGCGGGATTTGGGTGTGGCTCAGCGCGACTTCCAGTTTTGGCCGTTGTGCAATTTCCGGCAGGTTTTGGCACTTCCTGGTCGCGGCTGTGACGACAGGGTTCGTAGCCGGTGGTTTCAAATTCCAGATCGGCAGTAACGTGCGCTAGACGTGGTGCAAAGCAGCGATCGGTGGCCCTTTCTCTGTGCAGATAATGGCTCCAGCAACATGGGCAGTAGTCGAGACGGCGACGGCTGTGAAGAGGTAGACCCAGCGCGATTTGGTGGCACTTTTTTCCAGCGGCAGAAGGGGCTTTTCTTTCGCGATCTCCGGTGGACGGCGACTCCAGATTAGGCGCTTTCTTGCAGAATTTGTGGAGTAGAACCGAGACTTTGTGCGTGATCTTCCGGTTGAGATCGGAATTTCAGGGCATAACAGCGCTGGTTTGATTTTCAACCGGATTCAATGGTGCGGACGGCTCAATTTCCGGTTGACAGCAACTCCAGATCAAAGACGGAAGAGATGGTGGTGCTTGGGGTGGCTAAACTCGAAAACCGGCGGCGTGGTGCAGCGGCAGAAGAGTGGCCTGTTCGTGGGCTCAGCATGATTTCCGGCGCGACGCAAGGGCGGATTTGAGCAACGCAATTCACGGTTTGGACCATGGTGGAATTCTGGCACTAGGCGTCACTTTTGCACGATTTCTGGCCGTCAGAAGTGCTGGAAGATTCAGGATATAAATCAGGATTTTGGGCCTTCCCAATCAAATTCATATGTTAAAATTTTGGCTTAATGAATTTATAAATCGGGCAGACCCATAATTAAATCCTTGTCTGGATCTTTTCAATTAAAATATGCACTTGGACAATGGAGTTGGACTTAACAATTTGGGCTTTTAATTAAATCATAAAAGATTAAAATTAAACTTAGCCCGTTATTCACTTTAAAGTTTAGACAACTTAAATAATCTTAGACTTTAAAGAAATTATATTTCTTGCCCAGTAAATTATTTAAGTATAACTTTGGCCCCATCACTTCATTTGCCAATTTTGATTTCTTATCATCATGCAGCTTTTTATTTCAACTCAACATGATTATTTCAAGACTGGTAAGCTGTCATTTTGAGTTCGTCATTTGAACATCCTCAATAGCAACATCAATTGTCACTTGAACATCCTCATCAGCAAGCATCATTCACCACTTGATCATCCTTAACAGCAACATCAATTGCAACTTGAACATCCTCAACAGCAAGCTCAATCAATTGATCATCCTCAACATCGAGCTCAACCGCCTATTGATTATCTTCATCAGCGAGCATCAACCACCTATTGATCATCTTCATCAGCGAGCTCAACCACCACTTTAATCATCTTCATCAGCGAGCATCAACATGTGGATGAGGAAACTTATCTTTGCATCGAGAAGCTGACGAGTAGAAGTATGCAGACTGGGTAGGAACAGCGAGCAACCAATTTTGCATGGATGATTGGGCTCAAGAGACTTTGATGTCCAAGGCATCTAAGGCGTGGTTCTTGAAGACGGCCAACCCTGGAAAGCTTAATACAAGCAACATAAAGCCTTTGCTGACACTGGCATGATGTATTGTCATGGGCAAGAGTGGATAGGATGACCCTCTAACATTCGCTGGCGAATTCCACAACTTCAAAGGCTACTTGGAGTGGACCGAGGACGTTCCATGCCGTTGCGGGAAGACTCTTCAAGACAACAAAGTCTACGATGATATCTTCGTGTTGTTCACCTATGCCTGTAGTGCAGAGCTGATCAAAGCCTTCTATGAAGCATTTCACAAAGTGGATGACATGACTTTGAGATCGAATATTTGACGGTGATAGTGACTTGCAGCAAGCAATAGCGCAGACCCTCAACCCTAGATGTGGTCTTTGAGCGATAAAAGTATCAACAGAGCAATTGACATTACAACATCAAGCTTGGTGTGACGGCTATGAAGGGTGCATTGGAAGGCTTGTGAGCGGTGGGGAGCAACTCAACAGAGAAGTGGCTTTGAAGCTTAGAACTAGAGTGCCACATTTCGACCTTCATTGCTGACGGTAGAGAAGAGAAGCATGAGGCCCAGACAGTAGCATGCAAGCAGCTTGACTACGATGTGATGGCCATTCCACAACTGCTTTGAGTGAAGATGAGCTTGAAGGACTTGATACAAATCTGGTAGCTCAAACAAAATGTGCCACTTCTAGACTGCAAGGTGGGATTTGGCTCGGACTTTGCATGATACATCGATGTGAGCAGCGAAACAAAGAGCTTGAACTTGTGGGGCTTAGTCATCAGGGGCATGAGCATTCAACAGCTTTACAACGAAGTGACAGACCTAAGCTTGCATCAACTTTTACAACAGAAGAGACAACATGATGGCTTCGAGCAAGCATGTAAATTTCCTACCACGAGAATGGATGCTGATGGCAAAGAGCACTCGAGTGATGACAATATGGACACTGCTGAAGAGTGCACGAAGCAGGCATCGGGCTTTTGATGGCAGCAAGAGGAGCAACTCGATGAGCTATATAGGAAGAAGAAGATGTTGCTAAAGCAGCAACGATGATTTCTTCAGAGTGCCAAAGACAAGACTTGAGCTGCTGCGGAGAGCATCTTTGCCATCAAGAAGATCTCAGTTGTGGAGTGCGCCATAGAAGAAAGCTTGAAGAAGTCCCAGTTGAAACTAGATGCTGCTTTGAAGGACTTGAAGAAAATCAATCCTTTTGCATAGCTTGTGTAGGATCCATTTTGTATAGCTTGATAGGTTGCCCTTGTACTTTGCTTTACTTTGCTTCATTGTAATCAACTTCATTTGCTTTATCATTGAAACTTCAATAGTTGTTTGGATTTGATCTTTCAGTGCCGCCTTTATTAATTCAATATCTTATTAAGCATATAAACTTAAACAAGATAATTGAATCATGACTGGACTTAGAGACTTCTAAGTTGCCTACGTACCCCTATAAGAGGATCAAGCCATAACGTAGTTCAAAAGAAATCAAATTTTGGGGGGTGCATAAACAATTTAAACTCATATGGGCTTGGAGTGACGTACAGTTTAAACTCGTGAGTCAAGGTGTTGGGACAATCTGAGTATTTTGATTAGATCCCAAAACCCCTGATGAATCTGCCTAAGTATAGTTGTTCAGGATCAAATAGTTCAGGATAGTTAGGTTAGGAATTCAGTACAAGAGGAACTTGCTGAAGACTGAAGAATATTGGAGTCGACCCAATTTACTGAAGTCTGAAGTGTAATCCATCCTGAAGGAGTCAGTCAGTCTTGCTGAAGATTGCCTGGTCTGAAGCTGAAGATCGAAGCCTGTTAATCCGTCCTGAAGTCAATCCTGAAGTACCATTGGCTGATGTTTCTACTGAGTACACTAAGCATACTCAGGACAGATCTTAGTCAGTGAAGAGTAAGTGTAATCTATCAGGCTGTGCTGAATGCACTTAAGACCTGACTTAGGCCTTGGTTCCGTTTATCTGAACCATGTAAGTCCAAAGCAAAAAGGTTACACATACTGGGCTGAATAATCTATCAGGTTGTGCTGAATACACATAAGACCTGACTCGGGCATTAGTTCAGATCACCTGAACCATGTAAGTCCAAAGCAAAAAGGTTATTTATGCTATGGGACAAGAGACAAAGAGAATGTCAGTAAGACTCCAATAAGACAAACATTCAGACTGAGTTATTAACAAGAGACTCAGAGTATTGAAAGTACGAGGAAGGACAAATGTCTGAAAGTCAACTAGCCGTTAGAACGGAGAGCCAATGATCTTTCGACACGTATGTACGGAGTCTGCGCAGCATTTAATGCGGCATTTAATGCGTCTCAGAGTTGCATGCGATGGGACAAACTTGCCAGAATAAGCATGGCGATTAGGTCAAACAGTATTTCTAGCCTGCAACCGCCCTAAAATAGGAAAGATTTGATTTGATCTCCTCCAATGGATCTATTTTGAATCTTGCCTATAAATATGGAGAGCATTGCACCCATTCAAGGTTAACGGGAAATTTCCAAGAGAAAACTCTCAAGAATCCAAGCTCTCAAAGCATTCTATAAACAACACTCTGCAATTAAATTTCTCTAGTGTTGTAGTAGGATTCACTCTGTATTTGCTTAGATCGATAGCTCTAATATTTAGCATTGTTTTGTATTGCTAGAGCTATCTCAGTTGGAAACCAGAATACCAAACCACTCAGGGTGTGAGATTGGTTGGTTAGAAGGACTAGGACTTGTAAAACGCCCAGGGGTCAGTTCCTAAGAGAGGAAGTTGGCTATTCGTGTCCCTTGGCACGTAAAAACCAAGTACCTATCCTCAGGGTTTTGAGGATAGCTTCCTGTTAAATCAGGTCGTGGACGTAGGAGTTGGTTATCTCCGAACCACGTTAAAAAGTCCCCTGTGTGCTGATTTACTATTCTGTTCAGGATCATAACTATCATCATAATAAACTGAACATTCTACATTGTTTTTTATCTTCAGGACTGAATCAATCATCCTGAATCTTAATATTGTGCACTCAGCCTTAACCACCAGTCTACTAAGCAAGTTCAGAGAAAATGTTTTCAGAAACTAAAACGAGTAGAACCTAAGGGCTCACTTTCCGCACGTACTCTAGCTCACTGAGATAGTAGTCCAACTGACCCGCTTCCTAGCAGTCAGTAGGTTTGTTATCTCTACTGAGCTTCCAGGCACTTTATTCACACTCAGTTTATCTGACTCGTTACTGAATTGTCCCTGCTGTCCCTGTGGACCTTCAGCATACTGAGTAATTCAGGAAATCCTGACTGAGAGTGTAAGAGCATTTTTCTGAGTCTTTCAGAAAAATCTGACATCAGTGTATTCCCCATCATACACTGATTGTACTCATTTCGGGACCAACAAGTGGTATCAGAGCAGTGTTTCAAAAGACCACTGACTTTGTTTACCAACAGTTTCTGAGGAGAAACTTTTGGTGGTCTACTGAATAGATCTCGTTTCTGAAAACTGCATATCATGGCATCTGGTTCTAAACGTCTCGAGGGCAATCTTCCTGAATTCTCTATTGACAATTATGACTATTGGAAATTCAGGGTACTCGCACATCTCTATTCCATCCATGATCAGATGCCTCTGGTGATTGAGCAGGGTCCGATCAAATTCATGAGGAATCTTCAGACGACCTGGCCTGTTGCTGGCAATGTTCCTGTTCCAGCTGCCTGAGATGAAGAAGTGGAGAGGTCTGTGCTTAACTCTGATCAGATTAAGCAAATCGGACTGGATAATGTTGCCAAGAACATTATACTCCACACCGTTTCTTACGAGAATTCGGTCAGGCTCATGCATCTGAGAACAGCAAAGGAGATCTGGGATGCTCTGAGGGAGATGAGTGGGGGATCAGAAAAGATCAAGGAGAACAAGAGAGATCTTGCTATCAGGAAGTTTGAGGCCTTCCAGATGTTAGAAGGAGAATCCATCGATCAGATGGAAGCTCGGTTCATTAAGATGATGAACGAGCTAGCAACCCTTGGGAAGGAGTTTCCCAAGAGGGAGGTGTCTTCTAAAATCCTGAATTGTCTCCCTGAAAGATGGGACACAGGAGTGATCTTACTGAAGAACACTCAGGATCTTACCAACATTACTCACTCTCACCTATTCTCAAAGTTAAAGGCTCTGGAATTCGACCTCGATAAGAGGAAGAAGAAGGGTGCTGTCAGTGAGGAAGTTAGTGGGGAGAAGACTCCTGAAAAGGAAAAGAGTGTGGCTCTTAAAGCTACTCCTGAGCCTGAGGCTGGATCTGACTCTAAGTCTGTGAAGGACATGAACAAGGATGAGCTAGCCTTGGAGTACAGCCTGATGGCGCGGCGTTTCGAGAAACTGAACTCTCGATTCGGAAGGTATAAGAAATTTCATACTGACAGCCGTGATCGCAGGTACTCCAGCCCCAGGAGATCGAGTCCCCGAAGAGAAGAAAGGAGGGGTTCAGATTCCAGGAGGGATCGCAATGAGCCTGAGCGACGAAGAGATGAGAAGATGAGAGATGATGAGCCCAGAAGATCCAGCTCCAAACCTGAACGATCATCAGGGAGCAAGAGGGAGTCATCAGATAAAAGGTACACTGACAAAAAGTTTGCTTCTGATGTAGATCAGTGCTACCACTGCAAGAAGACCGGACATTATCAGTATGATTGTCCGGAGCTCAGTGCTCGTGAGCGAGAGGATCGGAGAGCCAAGAGAGAGCTCAGGGCATCAGACCGGAGAGCATTGCTTGCTGAGGATTCCTGAACTTCCAGTAGGTTTGTTATCGCTACTGAGCTTCCAGGCACTTTACTCACACTCAGTTTATCTGACTCGTTACTGAATTGTCCCTGCTGTCCCTGTGGACCTTCAGCATACTGAGTAATTCAGGAAATCCTGACTGAGAGTGTAAGAGCATGTTTCTGAGTCTTTCAGAAAAATCTGACATCAGTGTATTCCCCCCCATACACTGATTGTACTCGTTTCGGGACCAACACAAGGAGTTTTGATTTGAAGATAGTTTATACTCGTATAAGAGAGTATTCCAAATAGTTTAGGCTCGTGTCGAGGAGCATTGGCTTGGGCATTTGATAGACAGTTTATACTCGTATTAGGGAGTAGTCCAAACAGTTTAGGCTCATGTCGAGGAGCATTGACTTGGACATTTGATAGACAGTTTATACTCGTATCAGGGAGTAGTCCAAACAGTTTAGGCTCGTGTCGAGGAGCATTGACTTGGGCCTTTGATAGACAGTTTATACTCTTATCAGGGAGTCTTCCAGACAGTTTAGGCTCTTGCCGAGGAGCATTGACTTGGGCATTTTCAGATGGTCTCTTCAAGCTCTATCTTTCCTTGTTGAGCCAGCTGCATGATCTTTTCTTTGAAGTTGAAACAATCTTCAATTGGATGGCCAACCAACCGGTGGTACTTGTAGTACTTTGGGTCATCAGTTTGTCCAGCTTCTTCTGGCCTTTTCGTCCGAGGCAGCTCGATGAGCTCTGCATCGATCAAGTCATCAAATATCCCGGAGACGTCAGAGTCTAAGAATGGATATTCCTTCTGCCGCATCTCTTTCAGAGTCAATCCCCTTTACCCCCTGTCGCGAGGTAGATCTGTTATGTATTCCTTAGTTGAAGGCTTGACATAAGACTTGTCGCGATGCTTTTGAAGTGTTGGACCTTCGACTCCTCTTGCATCCATACTTAGCTCCATGTCGTGAGCTCTTGTTGCCAATTCTTCAAAGGTCTTCGGTTTGATTCCTTGAAGAATGTAGCGGAGGTTCCACTGCATGCCCTGGATGCACATCTCAATCGAAGAAGTTTCAGACAATCAGTCCTTGCAGTTGAGGCTGAGATTCCTCATTCGGTTGATATAGTCAATGATAGACTCTTCCTTTCGTTGGCGCGTGTTTGTCAGCTCGATCATGCTGACTATCCTCCTTGTGCTGTAGAAGCGGTTGAGAAACTCGTGCTCCATTTGGTTCCAATTGTTGATGGAGTTAGCTTCCAAGTCAGTGTACCAATCGAAGGCATTGCCCTTGAGGGAGCGAACGAACTGCTTCACCAGATGATCGCCATATGTCCCGGCATTGTTGCAAGTCTCGACAAAGTGAATGACATGCTGCTTCGGGTTGCCCTTGCCATCGAACTGCTGGAACTTTGGAGGTTGGTAGCCGACTGGCATCCTCAAGTTGTTGATCCTTTCAGTGTAAGGCTTGGCGTAGCTGTGGCTTGACTTGGAGTTGTCTTCAAACTTCCCCTTGACTGTCTCCAAGATGAGTTCTTTGAGCTGGTCAACTTGTATCCCACCATCAGCTGATATTGACAGCTCCCTAGTAGTTGGCTCAATTTCGGCTGCTTGGTATTTGCTCGAAGTCTCCACTTCATCATGATCTTCAATTTGCTTTTCACGAGCGTGACTTGACTCAACACCGTC
Organism: Prunella vulgaris; assembly: GCA_026898435.1. Taxonomy (NCBI): domain Eukaryota; kingdom Viridiplantae; phylum Streptophyta; class Magnoliopsida; order Lamiales; family Lamiaceae; genus Prunella; species Prunella vulgaris. The sequence continues at coordinate 803,657 of JAPKLY010000163.1, read as the reverse complement.
TACTTTGCTAATCAGCTTAGCAATCGTAGAGTCTTGCTCTTTGACACGACTGGTGAGGCTTTCAACAGCTTTGAGCAGGCTTGAGAGTCTTTCTTCAATAGTTGAAGTGTCCGCCATCATCACTGCAGCTGCTTCTGAAGTTGATGAGGAGTCTGACTGGGAGCGAGGAGTTGAGCCTGCTGAGTCCACTTCATCTTCCTTAGCAGCACGAGGTGATTTGTTCCCAACTGAAGAGTTGGTCTGTGAAGAGGCTTCAAACTCCAACTTCTTTAATACACTTCGAGTGACCACGTTGGCTTCAGCTGCCTTGGATGGAACAACTCTAACATAGATCTTGCGTGTTGAAGACATGTTGAAGATAGTTGATGTAGACTTGAAGCTTTGAAGTCTTGAAGATGAGAGATGAGAGGTAGGGTGAAGTCTCACCGGGTGTGCCAAATTTGTGATAACAATTCTTGTGTAAATAAATTTTATTAACACTTGAAATTAATATACAATTTATTTCTTGAATTTCGGGTTCTTCTCTCTAACTTGTCCTCTGATTCTCCTTCAACATTGGCTTGACTTTGGTCTTGACTTGACTGGCTTGACTTGTAACACTTGATCCAAGGACTAGGTCTTTGGATCGAGCGTTGGTCTTGGAAAATTTTGATGAAGAACGTCTTGAATTTGACGAAGAACAGTCTTCAGATCTTCAAGTCTGGATTTGGGCTTGAACACTGGATCAGAGGGGTCTTGGACCTTGATCTCTGATCAGAGCGTGTTTGTGGATGAACTTTGATGAAGAATGCTTGAAGACGGCGATGAACGCTTAAAGTCTTCGAGGTGTTCTTCGGCTGGAAACGTCTGATCAGAGGGATTGAGCTCCTTGTTTCTGATCGAATGATGTTTTTGGCTTGATTTGGCGAAGAACGTTTGAAGACGGCGAAGAACGCTTGATGATCTTCAAAGAGTTCTTCAAGAAAAACGTCTGATCGGAGGGATTTGGCCTCTTGTCTTGGATCAAACGGTGTTTCTGGAGGATTTTGACGAAGAACGACTTGAGTCTTCGAAGAACTTCTTCAGATTTGGTGAAGAAGGCTTGAATCTTCAAAGAGTTTGATCGATGAATCTTCTTAGCTCGCAGTTTTGCTCGTCGAGAGGATTTCTGCTACTCGTTCGTCTTCGATGGGTGTGGACCACCTTGAATGATCATGAAAGGCCCTATTTATAGGGTTTGAAGGTGAAGACCTTCCTTTCTTGCGCTAACACGTGGCGCTCTCCAGTTGGCTGGTGCTGATTTGATTGACAGGATTTACGAATCGACCAAATTTAGCTTGATTGATTTCCGCCGTCTTCATAAGTAGGGCAAATCAGCCATTTATTATCATTTACGAGTACTGGGAGACTCGTAATTTAATAATGACTTGTTTCGTGTACAATAAATATCATTTTACTATTTAATTAGAGAATTAATTTGATAAATCCTCAAAATTAAAATAGAAATATATGTTGATATTTATTTAATTTATACACGTGTCATTATTTAATTTGGGAAGCAATTTTTATATGCTTACAGTGGTATAATCCACTTCTCTATAAATTTTCATTTTTTCTTTAAAGAGGCATAAAATTTTATATTTTATTAATGAATCATTGATGATGATCGATAGAAAAAAAAATGTGGATGAACACAACTAATAAATTTAGGTCGTACAAATGGTGCCAATGAAGACAACACATGTGATGGATATCACAAGTATAAAGTATACAAACCTTGCTTAAATATTTGGCTCTAATTTAAGCTCATTTTTAATAAATATATAGGGCACAAA
>JAPKLY010000163.1:751363-801743 GCA_026898435.1 Prunella vulgaris | reverse complement strand
TATATGTTGGTTTCATCGCTCTAAGAAAATAAAGAATCATTCACAATAATTTTAAGAAAAAATTTAAAAATAGTCCAGGCTTAATTATTTATCTTTTTAATTTATCAATTATGGCCCTTTAGTTATCAATATTTACTCTAGGTTACAAGGTTCAAACCATTACACTGACATTATATTGTTTTATTTATATATATATATATATAATTATATACTTATCTAATAAAAAAATTCTGCTCAAAATATAACTTAGTTTTTACTGTCAATTTTTTTCTTTCAAATCAATAAAAAATATTAAAAAATTACTTTATTTTTTTATTTAATGATAATTTATATTAGTTTGTAAAAATATAAAAAGTCTTTAAAGGTAACATCTTAAAAGTTTTTTGGAAGCATAATCTTCAATACTTTGTTTCTTGTGTTAAATATAAAAAATTTCAATCATATTTTCATTCGACTCATTCATAATTCTTGCAGCTATAAAGTAATTTGAATAATAATTGATATTTCAAATTTTATTTGATGTCTCTTTCTAAACCCTATGCATATTCAGTATTTCTTTAAATAGATGAATTAAGACAATTTTTTCAGAATATTACAAAGATGGGGTGTGTATTATTATCTGCACATGACAACAAACAACTCATAAGGAATTGGTTAGTGACTAGATTAATAAGAATGTGTTTTCAATGATATAAAAAATTAAGCTAGTCAAACTTCTTATTAGTCTATAATAAAGAATAAATATATTTTTATAATTTTATCTTATGAATGAGAATACGTTGTATTAGATAATATTATTAATGAGATAGATCTTTAATTAATGTATTCATATTTTAAAGAAAATATAATTTAAATAGTAAATTTAAACTTTGTCCCAAGTATGAAATCAACTCACAAATCACTCTATTTTAAAACAAAATGAATTCCCGCATATTACGCGAAATATTTGTAAGAATTAAGATTTATGGTATATATTATTTCATGATATATAATAAAAAAACATAAGTATTTCAAAAAATATTTTAATGAAGTTTAATATGAAGTTTATTTTTCATAATTGTAAAGTTTTGTTATTTAAAAAATTATTACATTTTTGTTATATATATTGATAAAATTCAATATAAAATAATTTTTATTTAATTGATCAAACTATATTTTTAAATAGATAGTCCCAAGAAAAATTTAAAAATCTGTTGATTAATTAAATTAAGATGCTATTAAAATATGTGTACATATATATAACCATATATAAGTTTAAGTAAAAATTAATATAAAAATAGTAAAATAAAAAAATAATTTATTTTAATTTAATTTTGGTTTAATTTTTATTTTGATATTAAAAAGCTCATATTTCCTAAAAATAGTTAATTTACACAATAAAATTTTAAAAAGTAAATCAATGACGCACCATCAAAGTTAACCACATCATGACACATGCCAAAATTTAAATCTCTACTCTCTTTGTCCTAGAAGATGTTGTATACTTAAATTTCTGGAATTTTTGTATATGAGTTAACTTATAGTGTTTAAATGGATAAAATAGTTTTTAATGAGGGCAAATTGTTTAATTTAAGTTAAAAAATAAAATAAAAAAGATGTCTTTGTGTTGAATTACTAATTATTATTGGAATGTAATGCATTATTGGGTTTTATGAGTAATGAAAAGTGAATTGTGCAATGTCTTTTAAAAACATAGATAATATTATATTAGATAATTAATACTTCACATTTAATTTTAAATTCATGCATATAATAAGATAAGAAATTATATTAATAGAATTAAAATTCTATTTAATAAACATCATTGATCGTGCGTAGGAATGGCAGCGAGCCGGGTCTGCGACGGATTTGGCCTGTCCCAAGACCCGCCTCGGTAGGAAATTTTTGGACCCGGACCCGCCCCGCCCCGCCTTAATTTAGAGTTGGACCCACCCCTCCCCGCCCCTTAAACCAAGCAGGTTCCCCCCCCCCCGACTCGCATACCCCATCTATTTTTATTATACATATCAAATGCATTACAAAAAAATATCTTAAAATTTAAATATAACATTAATATATTTTTTTTATCGGTAAATGTTAGTGGTTAGTAGTTAGAAGTTAGTACACCAAGTCTCCATATACTCGTATCTCCAAACCAACCTTATATCTCCCTCCTATTCGTTTCCAAAGGGAATCGAACATGGGTCCCTCACTCAAGTGAGGAGCCCAGTGGCCAAGTGAGCTAACTCACCTGGTTAACATCAATATGTATTTGAATAATTTAAACAACAATAAATACACGAAATAGTCCATTTCAAGTTTCAACATATTAAATCTAAATATTTAAAATCATACATATGTTGTTCATTAATGAAAATTAAAATGATAAAATCTATTTTTTTTTATCGGTAAATGTTAGTTGTTAGAAGTTAGTTCACCAAGTCTCCATACACTCATATCTCCAAGCCAACCTTATATCTCCCTCCTATTCGTTCCCAAATGATAAAATCTATTAATGAACCCTTGTACAACTTTTTTTCGTGACTTTATGAGCATATCTAATATAATATTTTAATAAATATATTAATTAATAGCTTAATTTTCATATATTTTATTATACATATATAATATTATGTATTCATTTAATTATATATATTTATAATATATATACACATATTATATGTTGGGCGGGTTAGGGGCGGGTCCACCTAATACCAGGACTCATTCCAGATCCGGCGGATTTTAGGTCAAATGAGTTCAAACTCGCCCCGCGACCCGTTTGACAGGTTTTTACCCGGTCCATACAGGGCGGGTTCGTGGCGGGTCCGGGTTTGAACCCGCCCCATTGTCATCTCTAATCGTGCGTGGCACAGGTGAAAATACTAGTAATACTAATTACATAACCCATGAAGATAAAGAAAAAAATCATTATTATTCCGATTGAAAATTTTAAAATAAACAGCTGCAGGTGATGCTCATATTATATATCTTACTAGTTATCAACTTATCATTGTCGAAAGATATTCTTAAAATTATTTAGATTATATATTATTTATTAGTGTTCAGATATCTACTTCATGCATGTATATGGTAATTAATTTAAAATTAAGATAATCACAGAATATTTTGAACTTGCACATTAACAGTGACTATTTTAATTTGAAGGCATAACTTTTTCACATATTATATTATATGTGTGTATTTTGAACTAGTAAGGTATTAATTCTAATATTGTATTAATCAAACTGACATTTATGCTAGATTCAAAAGATCATTCAATATTATAGATACTCTTCCTTTTTTTAAGACACTAATAGATTCTAATTTCAAACTCATTGCTTTTGCGGTCAACTTTCCTTATTCATAATGGTCACACAATATTTGCAGTTAAAGAATCAGTTTCCTCTAGTTTTGTTATGTATGTCCTAGCTAGCCAAATACATTGCTTAGATTTTTTTTTTCTATGGGAATAATTGGAGTTATTTAGAGATATAACTATGGACATATTTGAATACTATGGCCTCGTTTGGTAGCCCAAAAAAGGTTCTGAAAAAAAACGGTTTTTTGGCATTATTGATGTTTGGTAGCCCTTAAACCTTTACACCTCAGCCCGTGAAAACAAACCGGCCCTTGGGAACAAATACGAAAGAATATTGTAGCTAGCTCTTCTCAAAACCCATCGTGGTTTCTCCCCAGATACAATTTCATATCTTATCTCAGCCTCTTTCACGTCCTCGGCAGTACCCCCGTTGGCCCTTTCCGTCCTAAAAATCTCATCTCAGTCGTTCAATAGTGGCCTGACTTTGAAGCGCATATGGACTGCATTTGGATCACTCTATAATACCAAAATTTTAATATCAACACATGTGTAATTCTACAAATGGGTCCAACAATACAATATAAAATAAATTTGTGTGGACATAAATTATTGAGAATTTTAACACAAGCATGGATTATTTAAACTTGGATAACATCAAGTCAAACATGAATTTCTTCTGTCAACATTATCAGCTAAACACTAATACTTGGAAAACATATAGACCAACTCTACATGGTGAGGAGAACCAATTCAAAGTTTTGAAACATCAAGCACTCTAGTATGCCTACCAGTTCACATCCATAAGTATGTTCACCGATGAATATAGATTTAAAAAAGTAAGGAAACAACTGTAGTATGCATATGGTGAATTTACTTGCAGACTATTTGACAAAGTAAGGAAAATTTGAACAAAAATTGTATATGATAAAACAAATGAACTTATGTATCATAAACTACAAACACTAGTCCAAATTCAGTAAATACCTTCACTATTTTGGCCCACGCTTCATCATGAACTTCTATCATACCAGTCGAGTGGTTGAATCCCATACCAGAGTTATTATGCATCATCGAGAGTAGGGATGCGTGAAATTTCTTCCAGATGGTGATTCTTGAGGTTATGTGTGGTTGGGCTTTAATGTCAGCTCTTGGAAGCCGTTCTGCAATGTCTTTCTCCAACTTGAAAAGGTACCCTAGTTTGAATTCATTCTCGCTTTTCCACCCCTTAGTAACTAAATCCTTCATGAGATCCGCCGGCACGGCTTCTTCGACGGAAGTCCAGGCACGACGACATTTGGTTGTTTTTTTTTCCTTTCTTCAATCTGAAGCTACTGTTGTCTCTACTCTCCATGAATTCTTTAACGAATTGAAAAATATAAGAAGTTGTTGCAAATAATCGGATGATTTAGTGAATGAAAGATTGAAGAAGTATAAATTACCTATTTCTAGCGAGAGGTAGAAGATGATAAAACCCTAGCTTTTTCTCACGCGGTTGATGAAGGGATGAAGGGGAAATGTATATATTTTTTTATCCAATGTATTTCTTATCTACCAAACATAAGGAAACAAATAATAAGTGACAATTCAGACCTACCAAACAATGTGAAACGATTTTTGAGTGTGAAATCTGGTCCACCAAACATGTAAAACTTTTTCCTAACTTATCTACCAAACATAAAAAAAAAATGTTTGTTTTCAAGGAAAAATCCGGAAACGGTTTCATAAAGCCCGTCTTGACTCTTTTTTGTATCATGGCTACCAAACAAGCACTACATATAATTAAAAAACATTTAGAATTTCAATGTTTTAAACTTTTAGTTATCTTGTCCATAAAATACTTTTCGAAACATTAAGTTTTTAAACAAATTAAAATAATTGTTAATCGTAAAATAAAATCTATCGACTTTGTGTGAATTTTCAAATACAATATAAACTTTTTTTTTAAAAAGTCATGCACAAATTTTGTGTGATCAAATTGACGAAGCAGTATAGCTCAAGAGGTTAGAGCTTCAGTATCTATGATTAAGAGATTATAGATTCGAGTCACAATTTGTTTAATAAAAAAAATAGAAGAATTTTATCAGGTTGCATCAAATGATAGGCACACCGTACAATTAGATGTAAAAGAAAGTGTACTTTACAATTCAAATATATTTTTTAAAATTTATCTATGTTATTATCAAATTATCCTTATTTATAATAAAAAGTCAATTTATTGTGGTGGTCTTTCAATATAAATAAGGATAATTTTAAAAAAATACACTTAAGATACATAGTGCACTTTCTACATATAAAACTAAATGTGTATATAAAAAGCTCACGTTGTAATTAAAAAATCGTCAAATTTTTGGTAAATTTTTTTAGTTCTCCCTTAATTTTATATGTCAATTTAGTAGTGCATATGTGGAGGGAATTGCACTTTTGGTCTCACAGGACACGCACCCGATTCAAAATGGTCTCAAACATTTCAGTTTTGGTCCCATATCTTTTTTCTTTACAAAAATAGTCCCAAAATATTCGAATAATACGAAATTCATTCTATATCATTTAACACCGTTTTAAAATTAATGGAGAAGTCACATTCTTTGCACGTATTGTGTTATTAAGTGAAAATAACATAAAATCAACACAGAAAACAAATATTTTGTGAAGATTACACCCAAAATACACAATCATGAATCATCGTCTTCTTCATTGGGGAAATTTTACCCCAATAATGTTGTGCAGAAAAGGAATACGGAGAACTTAAAAACCTGATTATGCTGCGGAAAAGAAATTTACCTCTTTTCGAACCATAATCAGGTTTTGAAATTCCCTGTATTCCTTTTCTGTGCAACCTTATTAGGGTAAATTTTCTCAATTTCCCCAGTGAAGAAGACGACAATTCGCGATTGTGTAGGTTTTTTTTTTTTGTGTAATCTCCACAAAGTATGCGTTTTTCGTATTGATTTTGTGTTATTTTGACTTAATATCAGAGCACATGCAAAGAATGTGACTTCTCCGTTAATTTTAAAACAATTTTAGATAATATGGAATGAATTTCGTATTATCCGAATCATTTGGGACTATTTTTATAAATATATATATATATATATATATATATATATATATATATGGAACCAAAACTGAAATGTTTGGGACCATTTTGAATCAGGTGCGTGTCCTATGGGACCAAAAGTGCATTAATCTCTGCATCTGCGTATGATATGGTACCAATGTAAAGCTACTACCTCCGTCCCAGGAAAGTTTGCGGTACTTTTCTGGACACAGGTTTTAAGAAAAAATGTAATGAGTAGAATGTGTATGGTGGGGATTGTGAGGTAAAGATTTTAAAAGTGAAGATTTAAAAAAATATTTCCATTTTGAGAGTATACAAACTTTTGTGGGACAAACTAAAAAGAAAAATATGCAAACTTTTGTGGACGAATGTAGTATCATATATTTCAATAAAAATAAGAACGAGTGCAACTAGTGATTCTCGAATTTTTATTGAATACTTTATATAGATTTAAATAATATAAAATGCTACAAATAATGCATTTAGCAAAATTTCAGTGTCAAGTCGTACCAATTCAAATGTATTTTAAAAATACCCTTATGATTATTGAAAAATACTATTGTTATTATTAAACAGTCATATTCCATTTAAAATTTAAGACCGCCTCATATTCAAGAATCAAACTATAATACAATTACCATCCACACAGTCAGCTGAATCGGATTGATAATCACACGCTCTTATCTTCACAGTGATTGCATTATGCTCTAATTTTGAAATATAAAAATAAATTTTTTTCACATATTGGTATAGATTACCGGTTCAACCGGCCCGATTCGATTCCACTCTTAGAAGTACAACCTTACTGTAGATGAATCGTTTTGATACGATTGAAGAAGATGACAATTCTGATTATAGACAAAACAGGGTTAGTGTTTTTACAAGAAATCTAGACACTTTCTTCTCACAGATATAAACTGAAACTAAGGAGGGAGCCCTCCATGATGTTCAACAGGGTCTTCAACAGAGAAAGTGACAAATGTATGAAACAATTATCAGATTTTTTGTAAGGTTTGCTACCGGTTGTTGTTAATCATGTCAAAGAAGAAAGGGAATTCGAACCCCACATAAAACTGGGATTCAGAAAACGGTTAATAATAAGGCTCACCAATCAGTTATGGTCTCTGTTCGACCACCAAAGGCGAGCTCTCTGCCTCCTCCATATGGATGTCATCATTTTCTTTGCTGAGCTTAGATTTTGATAGCGGAAGTGTAGACTGCCATGATGATGTTTTGGCTGATTGTTGCCTTGATTGCAAGTTTAGATAAGTGTAAAAGGACATGCCAGTAAGAGCAGTGGCTGCACCACAGATGCTCGTTGCTCCGGGATTTGAACCGAAGAGAAGAAAGCCTCCTAGAAGAATGACACAGGTTTTGAACTGTCCCAGCACAACATGGGTCGTTGCAGAGGTTGCCCTATACAGAATCCAGTCAAAAGCAATACTAGTTACAGTTGAAAAAGATAGTTACTTTCAAGAACATAGTTAAACATGTTGGGCAGCATTCATATACGAGTAAGGAGCAAACAAGGCTGCTATGGACCTTATGGTACTTTGATCATATGACTAATGCATTAATATATATGACTAATGGTATTCACAAGATTTGATTATAGACATGAATAAAGTATATGCCTCCAGAATTATTTAAATGCAGCTGATAACAGTCCAGTTATGTAAATTGTCCATTCTATACTGTAATCAAGAGACCACAACATGGTTAACATTTCCCAACTTATATTTAATGATAAAAACTTGTATTAGACGATCTCATATATTAGATATATCTCATTTATTACTATATTATATGACCATGAGTTTATGGGCTCCAATGCAATTATATTTTAAAGGAAAGCATTACACAAATACCAAGATAGAGCTCCATCTGACGTATGAGACCGTCTCGCGCAAGACGCTATCATATTTAATAAGCATACACAGACTTGAGCAAATTTAATCGATAAAAACAGCAAAATTGGACACAACTAAACTACTGCTTGGCCAGACGATATGTTGTCAAGTGAACTGTGGCAATCAGTAGGTGTCACCCAAGGAAAGTACCGACTTGAAATTATGAAGCTGCAGAGAAATTGCTTAAGCGGCAAAGAGCACAGATAAAGAAAACACACATACCCGAGTGCTAGAGCACCAGACCACTGAAGCAAGAAGCCCAGTACAGCGGAACCACCAATAACTGCACAGTTATTGAGAGTCCAGCCAAAAGAAAGCACACCCGGAGGGTCCAGATATGGCATTAACATCACCAGGAAGAACAAAGTAATAGGTGTTGTCTTCCACATTAGTCTGTCAAAAAAGTCATGCGTGAGAGAAATTTCATCAGTATATCTGAATCAACAAACAACAGAATGATCAAAGAACATGTTGTAGATGAAAAACCTATAGAAAACACACTACTTACGCAAGAGCGCTCCAGTTGTCTTGTTGTTGAAGATTAGACCACAATATTTTATTAACTGCACTTGGTATAATCCAAGCTACTGCTACGCATGCGCCGAAAAAATGAAACTGAATATCGGTTACAGTAGCAACAGCAACACCAACTGATACTACAGTAAGAGCAAGTACCTAGAGAAAATATAGTAAGTACCCCTATTTTCTACATTCCCAAAAAAAAAAAACCAACAGATAACCACCTTTCGCTTCGAAATTTTTTTCCTGAAGAGAATGAACTCAGCTAAAACAATAGCGGGGGTCACTGCAATCTTAGCCATCTGATAAAATCCAACACTGGAGAAAGAAATCTGCAGAATTTTAGAACTAAATATAACCACAACATAATGAACAGAAACAATGGGGAGGGTAATGTCTCACCTGTTAAATTTCAAGCTAACATTTGCAAGACCAGTGGAGAGTGACATAACTATACCAAGAGAGAACAAAGTAGAATATTTTGCAGCCTTCGGTGGAGGTGACAGAGAGAGAATTGACAGAGTTTTCAAAAGTGCCATTATCAACCAACTGATTACATAGTGAATAAAAGTCAAGAAAATTGGATAATTAAATCCAACATTGACGAGTACCTACAAAAAAAAAAGAAATAAGATGAAGCCTTTTCATCACATATTCGTAGAGCACGAGGGCAAGAAAAGAAGTCTCTGGCTTACCAGTTTGTTCATCAAAATAATACTAACAGAAACCAAAAAATTAAACGTAAGAGCAATAGTGGGGCCCCACAGTGATTGTTGTTGACGCTTGGACCCACTGATTGAGCGGAATTTGCTAAACATAGACGAGCGTAATTCCTCCAAGGCTCTACCTGAAAGAAGATAGGAAATGCATAAGATGCTGTGCTAACATACTAATACATGATAAGAAAACTAATGTAATTTAAAAAGACCTTATTGTAAGAAACAAGAGGCTGCCAACAAACGACTAATACAGGTTCTATATATTTGTAACTATAAACAAAAAATTGTCTCCATTATAATTACAAAATGAACCAAAAATTCTTTAAAGTTCTTGGCACACCATGTTTTATGGTTGGTTGATGTAAAGTAAGCTTTACTGCAAGATTAGTTTCCAAAAGGTAGCAAAACAAAAGAAAAGAAGTTAGGATGGTATATAGTATACAAGTAGAGAGCGCAGGCCAAACAACAACAGACTATTTAAAGGTGTATGCAGATGCTCTAAAATTCAAAAGCAGAACTGCATTACAAATGAAATTGTACAAGGCAATAGTGTTTTTAAAAACAATAAAACATGAAGAACCAAAAAAAATCAAGCCTCAACCGAGAAACGATGGAAAATGTATCCACATATACACAGCTGTTCTAAGTGCTTCTTATTCTGATTTTAATTATTTTTTATTTTTTATTATAGCACCAATCCACTGATCCTACTAATATCAGATTAAGAACGCAAAATTAGTTGCTCTGAGAAATAAGAGAAGTAGGTTAAGGAGTATTTCAAAATAATAAGAATTTCCTAGTAACAATTCCTCTCTAAAACAATGTCCTGAAAAGGTGAGTCTCCTCCCACACCCCCCAAACCTGACCTTTCTCACCGGATCTTCTTACTTTGCTTCAGCTCTTTATCTATCACTCCACAACTAAATGATTCAGTAATGCGTCTTTTATAGATAAACTAGTAAATGGTACATTTTTGCAGTGTGTAAAAGAAATTTTTCAATCTCCTAAGAAATCAATATCCAATCTAGGAGATCATTTAAACCCTGATTAACACTTTAGGAACAAATAGCATAGAACTGTAGTTAATTCATATCACAGCAGCAAATATCAAACATTTCAAGCAATCTCTCTCTCTCTCTAATTTGCGTTTATCCCGGGATCAGTATATAATACACATTGGCAAAATTAAAATGGCATTTCCAATTCGTTGAGTAAAGGTGTGACCTAGTAAAGCATTTCAGAAATCGTAACCACCCAATTTGAGTCCATATAAGAAGAGCAAATTCAGGGCAAAAGAGAAAAGTGAGAAACGGACCTCTTTCCCCAGCGTCGCTGTCCTTGCGCTTGAGAATTTTCCTGACATCTTTTCTGAGCAGAAAGCCCAACATTTCTCTGTACTTTAGCTGATGGTGGAGCAGAAACTACTCGTTGTTGCGCATTCCTCAAAAAGTGTGTGGTGAAGTGATGTATATAGGTCACTGTATGAGCAAGAAGAAGATATACATTTTCAGGAGGTAAATCTTCAACACTCCATCATCAGCTGAATATAAGACAAAATCTTTGTAATCGACAGATGTAGAGAGAGAGGATTTTGCGGCGAGATTGAGAGAGAGAGAGAGAGAGAGAGTGTGTGTGTGAGGCCCCTGTTTGAAAATATTCCGTGCGAACATGGAAGGGGCCGCTCCAAGCTACTATTTATTATTATAAAATTCGATAATCACTCATCTATTCTACCCACTAATCTCCCAGGGTATGTTTTTTTTAAGATTCAGGTACTTGCAAGTCATCACTTTTGAAATCATCCGGCGCGGAAATTTTGATAAATAGTAAAAGTATGTGTTTGTTTTGAAATTTTGGTACGGTAAAATGTTACTCCCTCTGTTCCATAAGAATTTGCACACTTTTCTTATTCGGACGTTTCACACAAATTTGCACACTATTATAAAAGAAAATATTGATTTACGTGCACACTCACAAACATATACATATATTTACCCAAATGTCACTACTTTATATATAAAACGCATTTTCCTTAAAAAATGCACCGTCCCGTAGGGTGCAAATTCCTATGGGACAGAGGGAGTACTTTATATAAAATTAAAGTGTGATAATGATTGATTTTATAGGTATAATAATAGATATTTTATGAGTGTTGTGTTGAAAAGAGTAATAATAGGTTTAATAGGTATTTTTAGGTGTGGATTGAGTTTGAGATGTGAAATTCGGATGTTAAATCTCAAACTCGTATGGAGCGTAATCGCAAAGTCCTACATCCATCCGAGCGAGTCCCAAAACAAACATACCCCTTGTTTTTAGATTGAGAAGATTTTTTAAGTAATTAATTACGATAATTTTTTAAATATTTAATTACAATAATTTCTTTACCATAAGATATATAGTATATTATTTTATTATATTATAAATCAAAATAGTAATCTCATCTCCTGGAGATCACCTGAAACTGCACTAAAAAATTGCAATACAGTCGAAATCGCAATCTCCATAAGAGAAGAACCACTTGAATTTGAATAGAGGAAATTGATCTGTATTTTACATATTTTTAATATATTAATTTTCTACAAAATGTGCACAAAAACTTTTATATGCAAATATAAATAAGGCATATTATTGTACATATTATTTGTTTAAAAATATGCGAAGGCATCATATGCAATTGGTGTATTCACTCAATAGTTAATGTTATTTATACTAAAAATGTAGGTTGATTATTTTGAAAAATGTGAGTAGATTATATTGAAAATTTTACATTATTATCGATTTTCAGTGCAAAATTTTTAATATAATCAATCCACACTATTTAATATTAATCAGCTCATATTTTTTAATATAAGCAATCTTAATTATTGAATATATGCACCGTACACCAAATTTATATGAAACTTACTCTAAAAATTAAATTCATTTTATTGAATAGCATTATTTAAAAATTTGTTGTACTATACGTAATAGTTGAAAATGAGTATTTGTATTGGTAGATAATACTCACTCCCTCTGCGGACATTTAAAAGAATAGGTAATGAATTGAGTATTAAGAGTCATTTGTAAAATTATATTATTAAGGTAATGAAATTAATTTAATTGAGTGTAAAAGTTAATATTTATAAATATTGTGGGAGATAAAATTAAATAGAAATTTTTATTTATTGGGTGTACAAAAGTGTTTGGAGATAGATGAAGAAAGAAGATGTGCAAAGTATCCAAGAACTGAAGGAGTATAGATTATTTTACTGAAGTGTATTACTCAAAAACTAATTACACGGTGTGATTAGTTCATACAAATATTACTTATAATTAATTATTAACACATTAATTCAAGCATTAATAAGTTATACTGCATGGACAGTTTAGGAATAACATATATTTACCCATATAATAACACAGACTATGAGCAAAATCCTGAAATTTATCTTGCGCGAGATTTTGATAAAATTGTCCAGACCTTATTTGACCCGTCATGATCCGCGAATTTTTAAATATGAATTATTTTATGGATCTTATATCTGTATAATATTTCATATAAATATTTACATTTTTTCTAAATTTGGAGTATCTCACTGCAAATTTTCTATTCCCTTTTTAACAATCTACCTCAAATCTTACAATTTTTTTATTATAATGTTCTTTTTTTCTTTTGGTCACATTATTTATAGTATACACATTATTTTAACTCTAATTCTAATTCTCGTATATAAATTATATAAGAAATTTATAGAATAAGAGAAAATGTAGTATATTTAACTTAGTGGTACATGATAAAATTATTATAAAACTTTTTTAAAATATCAAATATTTAATTAAGTGTATTAAAATATTTATTAGGAGTATAAATCATTCAGGTCAATTAGATTTATAAAAATTATAACATTATATTATTAATCTGAATTTTTTATATTTTTAATATACTTAATTAAATATTTAATATTTTAAAATAAAATTATAATGAACTTAATTTTCATATAAAATTTTATTTTATTTAATTAACCAAAGGGAGGAGTGTGAAGTGGGTGGATTTTGAAATTAAAAAAAAAACAGAAAAAAGAGTAGTCGGAGGTGAAAGAAGTGAATAAAGTGGGAAAGTGGGGACCACCTCGAGTCACATTTGATTGGGGTTAGACTTCAGCCAGCCCACTACCCTCCATCTTTCTTATCCATATTTACTGGGCATGCCCTTAGCTACCTTTTACCCATCTCCCCATTTCTTTCACTTTTTGCTTTTCCCATCCTCTCTAATCTTTTCCCTCTGTTATTTTCAAACTTCCAAAAACATTCTTTTCCCGTTTAGGATTTATCCAAATTTAATTTTTTTCACAATTAATTATCACTCTTATCATCATTTTTTTTTTCTGTTTCTACTTTTACACCATACATTATAATTATATATAATAAGGTAATTTACGTATAGGTTAAAAAAATCACTATATTTACAAATATGTTCATAATATTTGTATAGAAGTACTTTTTTTTTTGCACAGTACATATTTGTAAACATAGTGACTTCTTTGAACTTATGTGTAAATTACCCTTATATAATATCAATTTATTATTAGATATTGATTTGATGTAATGCAAAATTTTACCCTTTTAAATAATTTAAAACAAATACAAACTTTTATAATTCAACAAAGATTTTACATCCATTGATTTTAAACTCATCTCCCAATGCACACCTAAGTCCTAGACATAAACATAGAAGCTAAGAACTTATTTTCTAACTCATTTTAAAGTGTTGAATTACTTCTTTATACAAATAATTAACTCTTACCAACTTAAAAAGAATGATTCTACACTTTTAAAGTGATTGCTAATATGGAACTCTCAAAACAACGTGGTGTTTAATGGTGAGAAATCGGATGGAATCCAAATTATGAATGAACTGAAACTGAGATGTTAATTTTGACTTTTGTCTAAATTTCAAAATTTTAGGAAATGTTCGTTAACGGAGGGGCATATTCAGATGAGAGATGGATTTACCCTAGAGCTGGCAATTCCGGTCCGGCCCGATGGGCCGACCGGCCTACCCGACGTATGGACTAGGCTGGAAAAATAGTGGCCCGAAAAAAATCGGGCCATTTTGGCCCGGCCTGTTTGGCCCGGCGGGCCAAATGGGCTTAGCCCGGTGGGCCACTGGCTGGCCAGTTTGGCCCGGTGAAATAAATTTTATTTTAAAATAATTAAAATTTTTATGTTGTTTTTTATTGTTGGACAATGAACTTATGAACTGCTTTAATTATATTAGGACACTATGACTATAAGTAATGATCTTTATTTCTTTTTTAATTTATATTTGAATTTGTGGTTTTAGTTCTATTTTATATCTGTGTTGTTGGTTTGTGGATTGTAAAAGTATAAGTTAATAGTAGTGCAACAATTATTATAGTATAATTTTTAAAATTATTATTTTAAAAAAATGGGTCGGGCTAGATTGGGCTGGGCTCAATTTTTATAGGCCCGACTGAAAAATGGGCCAACCCAGCCCGATCCATGAACATCAGTTGGCCCGATGGGCTGGGCTGTGCCGACCCCTCTAATTTACCCCCATCTCATCAATCTCAATTTAGTTAAATGAGTTAAAGTGTATTTCAGAGAAACAAGAAATTTGATAAGAATATTGATGTACGTAGATTCAATTTTAAACTACTATATATACTACGTTAATTCAGAATTTAAATAAATTTCAAATCAACTAACCCATATAAAACAAAAGCAGAAATGTGCCCTTCTGTGATTACAAATAACAAGTATGGCCTCATGAACCTAGATTCTGCACATCACCTTCTCTTCCTACTAAAAACAACACAGAACGGTATACATGCTTTCAGATGACTCCATAATTACAGTTTAACTTTAAGCAATATAAGCACAAAATTGTACAGATTCCGTGTGAAATGGATGGATACAAGACGTGGGACTAAGTTCGTTTAGCAACCAAACTGGCGTATATTAGCTCATTCCAAGCATCGGGTACTCC
The DNA here is from genome assembly GCA_026898435.1 of Prunella vulgaris. Classification (NCBI taxonomy): domain Eukaryota; kingdom Viridiplantae; phylum Streptophyta; class Magnoliopsida; order Lamiales; family Lamiaceae; genus Prunella; species Prunella vulgaris. The sequence goes on along the minus strand of JAPKLY010000163.1, from coordinate 786,250 downwards.
GGGAAGACACCAATGGCTACAATCTTGCCTTCTCTTAGACACCCTTTTCAAACGAGTCACGTTCTTTCCATAAACGGAAGGGTGACCATCCTTACGGAAATTGGTTAAGCGTGTCACGTTCAACAGAACCACGGGTACCTGTGTTTCCCTGATGACTTCTTCGATGATTGTCATTTTCTGGGGATAGTTGTCGAGAATAGCTCCCTGAACTACAGGCTCTGTCTCTCCATTGCACGATCCACCAGAATCCCATTCTCCACCTCTAATATATACATGAAGTGTAAGAAACATACGTATTTCATGTGTTACTCCCATCCATTTTAATTGTTGTTTAAAAGAAGATTGTTGAACTCAAAATAATTGCCATTTTGCCCTAATCCAAGAAAATTAAAGATCATATTCCAATCTGTCCTTTACTTGTTTTTTTTTAAACAGTATGCTAAACAAATTTTCTCCATGTAGGTAAACTAAAGAGCAAAATGTCACATAACACATACATTTGTTGTTACTTAATAATTTTTTAATGGGGTAAAACATCCTTAAAGAACAACTAAAATGGGCCGGACAGGATGTTTTACTTGATCAGTTGGTCAGATGAGCAGAGCTGAGGAGAGACGGAAATCGTACCTGAAATGAGCAGATGAGTACCCACGATAAATGACCAACTTTTTTCGTCTGATGTTCTTTTTAACCCACGTGGCCCAGGTCCTAATGGCTCGTCTATACGCTTCCAGAGCATCAAAGCGAGGATAGATATGATCACCTTCTTTATAGTAGTTTTTACTGCAAGAACATTTCAAATAAGTTTTTAGAGTTGGAATTATGTAAAATAGTTTTACCATGCAACTAATTCGCAACTATCACTCGTAATAATAATATAAATATTTTATAATGAGACAACTAATATGATCAAACTAATATCTTCCAATGAAAAACTAATACTTAAAAACTGCAAATCAATTGTACGATAAAATTGGTTTAAATAAGATTTTGCCATATAAGATAAGAGTATCAGGAATGAAAATAAGCATATAACTCACACACCCCCTAGCCGTCTTCCCATGGGTCCACCAGTGCCCTGTGTTAAATACAAGAATATCTGCCCTCAGCCAACGATTAGCGGTCTTGTCAATGCGATCAATAGACAAGGTTGGGTTGGAATTTCCTTGTGCATTGATACGAACTCCTTCCCTAACGAGGAAATGTGACCTTACAAATTCCACTGTGCAGCCGTAATCCTGCATGACCAGTTCAATGGTTGTGATTGTTTAAATACACGTAATGAAGAACGATCTAGGTAACACAAAATGAAACATGGAATTACCTTGAATTTGAAAATAAAGTAGCCTCTTCCTTTTGATATTTTATATCCATGGGTTTCATACATCCTACTTTTATCTGCCAGGCCTTCACGTAGAAGACAGAGGAGAGATTCGAATTGGTTTCTGTTCATAGAGTCTCCTACCAGCATAAGCCTCTTTCCTCTCAGTCTCACCAAAAAGTCTGTAGCATTAAACCTACACAAATGCATTCAACAGCCATTGATTAAATAGGCACGAGATACAGAGCTGAAACACGAAGCAAACCCCATCAAGAATATTAATTAAGCATGTTATACTGAGATTCCAGAGACCAGACAGATATCAACCACATAAAATCATTTTAGATCATTTCAGTTCTCCAGACAGAAGTCTTCTTTTCTGTAAATCTTTGACATACCACTTGGCACTTACTATGTACCCTCTCGTTCATAATTTTTCAACAGGTTATGTAATCAGGTAATGAGGTTGAATACGGTAATAGAGATCAGAAAAAGAAACAGATCTGCAAACAAAATGCACAGGCATTTAAGCAACAAAAGTAACATGGACTCGATTGGTCATTAAAAGATCTGGTTAATATCTCTTCAATACATCCACGTAATGATTTGAGGAGAGCTTCATCTAATTAAGAACAATTTGACAGAAAATATACAAATTAAGAGTTGAAAATTCGTGATAGTGATTTTGAGGATCTATATGAGACCCTTATATTAGTAGAGATCCCAATATACTTTAATGAAATGCTCTTGTTCTCTGGCTATGATATGACCAAAATATGGCAACCAACGGGGCTAATTTTAACTCCATTTGGTATCACATGCAAGAAGGAAATAATACTTTGAAATCATTAGACACCAGTAGCTTTTAAATTTATGTGGCAACACAAACATTAGCATCTGTTCTCACTAGATTAAGGTTATCCTCGAAGATGTTTGGCAACCTCTAATGGCTTAAAAATCACAGTGATTTGTGAAAAAACTAGCATTAGTGCATTCCCAGGGGCATTGCTCGACTAATTTGTACTAACAAGAAAATAGAACTTTTGAGAGTAATTGAGCAATAAGTCCATCTCAATGCGCAGAATATACTCTAAATATGTCCTTTTCCTAGCATCTGTCTGTTTAGAAATCAAATGCAATGAACTAAAACAAGACGACAGATCACTCGGATATCAACCCAATTAAAGTTTAGAAGTGATAGAGCATAAATCGGGTTCCCCTCAAATGTGCCTATGCTTACCGGTTCTTGCAATTCTATCTTAACTTTGATACTTCAACGTTTAACTAAAACCGCCAAGTTAATGATGATGAGCACCTCCAATTTTCAGTCATACTAAATCAGGTACATGAGAAGGCAATATTTGACTGAAATATTAAATGAAAAGCTCGACCATCCAGGATAGCAATTGAACAAGGTCCACATGGGCTTACTACAATAAGAATATAAGACAGCATGTTTGACTCCCTCTATCCATTCCAATGCTTCTAGATTAAGCAAATCATCATATTAAATGCAAACAGAGACGTCCCAGCAACATATACCACCACATGTTATCAATCAAAGGATAACCGAAGATATATCAGTAAAATTTTCAATTAATTATATCATAAATCCCAGAAAAGAACAATTGCAGATTCATAAAACAAAATGTACGGAACTAAACCTGGGAAGATCACATTCATCTGGTTTCCATCTCCATTGTGTGTACCCAGAATCAGGCCTCCCATTGCTCTGACAATCGAAACCGTCGTCGACATAAGGGCAAGTCCCTGGTTTATAAAGTGGATAGCCATCATCTTTCACCCATGAGCCCTTGTAAAGATCACAACTCCGCAGCTTTTCTACAATTGCATTGTCGATGACACCGCCAATTTCAGCATCTGATGAAGGAGTCTCCTCAATAGACTTCTCCTCCACTCCAACATCCTCTGGTTTTTCCTCTGTATTTTCATCAACATCAGAATTTGATGAAACGAGGACGGATGTCTCCTCATTCGACGAGGTGGGATCATCTGTTCTTTCACCGAAATCGTCCTGAGACTTCTCATTGACATCGATATCAGATTCTGACGAAACGGGCACTTCTTTTACCTCATCCGATGACATGGGTTCAACATTTCTCTCGCCTGAATTATCCTGAGAGTCAGAATCCGATGAAATTTTAGGCATTTCAATATCCTGAGTAGCTTTTTCATCAATGTTAGGCGTTAATGAAACGCGCTCCTCTTTACTTTGTTCCGGAAACTTAGGCTCTGACAATAAGGTAGATACGTTTTCCTCATTTGATTTCTCGGGCTTTCCATATTTTTCACCTAAATTATCATCAGACTCGGGCTCATCGTTTTCTCGAGTAGCTTTATCACCAAAATCAGACTCTGACGAAACGTGTTCCTCTTTACCCTCCTCCGGGGACTCAGGCTCTGATAATTTGGAAGAACTTGCGACATTGTCATCGACATTAGACAATGAAGAAACGGGGTCCCTCAAATCACCAAGTTTCTCGAGAAACTCTGCGGATCTTGGAGGAGTTAGAGGGGTGCGATCTGTGTTTTGAGAGAGTGTACGGTCAAGAGCTCTTTTGTTGAAGAGGAATATGCAGAAGATGAAGACGAGCAACACAGAGAGTGTGGAGAGCTTGTAGCGGTTAATCTTTTTGGGAAAGGTAGATGAAGAAGATATTGCCATGTGAAGAAGAATTTCATGTTCTGGGTTCAGATTTCAATTCCAATTTCTTGATTTAGTTACTTTATTTCTAAAAATAGATCTTGATTAATACGGATTATTAAGGGGTAAGTAATATAACTATTTGGCGCAATCATTTGCACTTTCCTCCGTTATGCTTTATATATTTCTAATTGAGTGGGTGATTTCGTGTAAACAATTTAACCTAATTTAAATTATTAATAAATGGATAATTTGAATTAAATCGCAATTAAAAAATAATTGCATTATACTTACGCTCTATTAACAAAAGTCATTTTTAATGAATAGAAGTAAAGTGTGACGAAAACAATAAAAAGAAGTGAGACAATTACTGTGTTCATAATGTAATGAAAATACATAAATTCATTTTTTTAGGAAAAAACTACAACTAAGAGCATTTATTAAAGTGTAGTTGCATTATTGTAGGGTTTAATTATAGCCAAATTAGAATTAATAAAGATAATTTTTTTATTAATTAATTAATTAATATGAATTATCTAACCTACATTATTAGTCAATTTTAAGAAATTTGAAATCATAAAAATTAAATTTGGTCCCCTCTCTCTCTAACCGGATTATTTTCGGCAAAAATGTAAGTTATTGCTGGAGTTCAACTATCAAATAAATGGAGGGGTTTAACTCTACTCTTCCAGAGCTTTATTTTGATAATGAAATTTGGGAGGTCTCGTCTACCGAGATTTGAGGAAGGTTTCCAGATTAGCAAATTTCTTCGACTTCCGGCGATGGCAAGCTTCGATTTTCAAAGGTTTGAATTCAGTAGCAGTGGTGCTTCAAATGGTGGGTCATTGAGAGGTGGCGGTTTCTGATTTTAGTGCTTTGACTTAGACTCTTGAGATATTTCACCATATCTTCATCAAACCACAACACAAGAACCATATTTCAGCCGAAATTCGGCCACGACCACCAAGACAAATCTGACCAAGAGATTTGATCTGCTAACAAATTCGACGATGTCACCTACCCCAGTCTCGTCTGAGCAACAAGAATTATAACCCTCATCAATTTTAGATTTTTATTTCATCTCTAATTTCGTAATTTGTAAGTGAAGTTTCTTTTTTGATTTTCATATTTGAATTTCCAGATTTGGTAAAGTGGTGGTGCGGAGGGGATGGTGTTCGCCCCTTTGAACAATACTTGAAGTAAAAGCTCAACAAGTCTAAAAGGGGGATTGAATAGACTAGTGTTACTTTAGAACTTATTTAAATTTTGGTCTTTCCAAGAAATACTTCAGATGACCCAAGGTCGTTTAATTTTTAAAAACGAATGAATAATCAGTCGAGTGCGCAGTGAAATTATGAGTAAAGGGCTTTAGAACAAAATCTTTTTTTCTAGTGATTATGCACAATCAAGCAGATAAGAGAATGAAAAGTAAAGAAACACAAGACAACGAATTGTAGTGGTTCAGATATCAAAATCCTACATCCACTCTTCCCTATTCAACTTGAATAGAGGGTATGTCCACTCACTTTCTTTCTTCCACCTGAGAGTTATACTCTCTTACAAAAGAGTTATTGCTAAACAAAACAACTAGCAAATGACTTCTACAAGGTCTTACAAAAGATAAGTGTTTAGTTTGATTGTGAGTATGAAGAGAGTTGAGCAGTGTTTCTGCAAGTTTGATCACGTGTAAGTCTTGTATGGATCTTCATCTTCATACTCCTCTTTATAGGTCTAAAAAACTAGCAATTTTGAGTTGACTAGAGTTTAAGATCTATAATTTTGGAGTCAATCAATCAACGAGTTTGATCATGTCTTGATTCCAGATTTACTTCTTTCCTCCAATAAGGCTGATCTTCTATCCATTTGTTCCTTGACTTGTCCTTTGATTGATTTGTCTTGACTCCTGAAATCTTGTAGTCGTTTAAAAGATCTCTCTCTTTGAGGTTCAGCTGCTCGACACAAATTACAGCTCTTAATTAATTGATCTTTGAATCAGCAGACTCTGCCTCAGCTGATCTTCATACTTCATCAGCCGAGTCTTTGAACAATTTACTTGTTTGACTGAGAACGACTCTTCAACTAACCTTCGCACTTCAGCTGGCTTCTTTCACTTCCATGCAAAGCTGATATGAACTCTAGTGGTCAGCTGATCTTCACTTCTGTCTCATATCTTGGCTAAGTTCTGAACATGCAGCTTCAGTGACCAACTAAACTTATCTTCTTCTTCCAGAGAGTCTTCAGGTCTTCAAGGCAGTAAGTTATCTCTTATTAAAAACCTATCTAATTCTATACTAATCATCAGCTTACTAACAGATTCAACTGGTCTTATTACAACTGAGTTATTTTTACATCATCAAAACATCTGACTTAATATCCTAACAAATGGGTTGAGTAAAAGTGATACTACAATGGAAAAAAGAGCCAAATAGGGTAAAAGGGCGAGGATTCTGCTGCCGTCGGGTTTGAATCTTGAAAATATTTTAAATGCTTTATTTTCGTTAATTTTGGTGAATATTGAAGTTTACTTGTTTTTTTATGATTGAGAAGGGGATTTTGGTCGTGAAGGGGGTTTCGATGGCGTGGCTTTAAGGTGGCACAACTTTTTTGAACCATGGCTTTGAATGTAACTGTGGTCATGTGATGACTCAATCTATACTTGTTATTTATATGTGATTGTGTGATTTGTTGAGTTATGATGATTTCTATGTTTTGTAAAGTATGTTTGTTGGTTAAAGGTCTTTCTATCTTGTTCTTGTTGTTCTAGTATGTGTTTGGATTTTGAATTTTTTTTCTGGTTAATAAAGATGATAGGTATCATCATATATAGTGAATTTTCATTTTTTTTTTTGTGTGAATAATATGCTTTGGTTCAACATGTCTTATCCAGTAGCCCATTAAAGATGAAAATTAGCTGGTTGAACTCAAATTCCAGTTCTGAATTTGGGCCCCTCTATTAGAAAACTTTTGCTTGTCCAACACTAGTGAAAATTTTGGGACTGGAAAGAGTATAATCAGAAAAAATCAAATTGTTTCTCTCACCCTATTAGGTCTGTAAAGGGGGCAAGAGGAGTGATCCAAATATTCCCAATGAAAGGGGATGTTTGGGCATTATACAAGAACTGGTCCCCTAATTGGAATGTGACAACCAATGATGAATTATCCTTGTTTCTCATAGAATGTTGTTATTGTGTTAGATATGCCTCCCCAGACATAATTTCCATGAGCAGAACCACAAATTTATAGACATCATTCCACTCATTAAGCATACTAGTACTTGCATAGTCTGGGGAGAGACATACCTGATACAAAAACAACATTTTTTGAGAAACAAAGATATTTCATTAGTGTGGTCTCATTCCAATTAAGGGACCTGTTCTTGTATAACGCACAAACATTCCCTTTTGTTTGGAATATTTGGATCACTCATCTTGCCCCCTTCACCGACCTAATAAGGTGAGGGAAATAATTTAATCTTTTCTGATTACACTCTTTCTAGTCCTAAAATTTCCACTAGTTTTGGAGAAGCCAAAAGTTGTCCAGTCGAGGGGCCCAAATTCAGAACTTGAATTTGAGTTCAACCAGTTAATTTTCATCTTAAATGGGCTCCTGGATACGACATGCTGAACAAAATAATTTTATTCCCAAAATAAATGAAAATCAACTATATGATGGTACTTGTCATCTCTTTTAGCCAGAAACAAATTCAAACACACACCAGAACAATAAGAACAAGATATAAAGACTTGTAACCAACAAACATACTATACACAACATAGAAATCACTACAACTCAAGAAATCACAAAATCACACATAAAAAAGAAGAACAAATTGAGTCATCACCTGGTCACAATTACAATCAAAGCGTTTAAAAAAGTTGTGTCACCCCAAACTCATGTCATAGAAGCTCCCTCCACAACCAAATTACCCTTCTCAATCATAAAAAAAAAAAAGTAAACTTTAATATTCACCAAAATTACAGAAAATAAAACATATCAAAATTTCCATGATTCTAACCTGGCGGCAGCGAATTCCTTGTCTCTTTTCCCTCTTTGGCTCCTTTTTCCATTATAGTATCCCTTTTACCTAATCTATCATTCCGCACGACCACTTTACCAGATCTGGAAATCTAAATCTGAAAAAAAAAAAAAAGAATCATCACTAACAAATTGTGAAATTGTAGATGAAAATAGAATCGAAATCTAAAATTGATGAGGGGTTAGAATTCATGTTGCTCAGACGAGACTAGGTTAGGTAACATCGTCAGATTTGTGAGCAGATCAAATCTCTTGGTCGGATTCGTCTTGGTGGCCATGGCCTGATTTTTGTTGGAATATGGTTCTTAAGTTGAAGAAATTTGTCGGTCTGAAAACCCTTCTCAAATCTCCGCAGACGTGAACCTCCACGATTTTGGTATCAAAATAAAGATCTGGAAGAGTAGAGTAAATCCCTTCTATTTATTTGATAGTTGAACTCCGGCGACAGCCAATGTTTTTGTCGAAAATAATCAGAGGGGGAGAGAGAGAAAGAGAGAGAGAGAGAGAGAAAGAGATAGAGAGAGAGAGAGAAATAAGAGAAAGTGGACGTGTGATTTGATTTTTATAGATTTCAAATTTCTTAAATTTATTAATAATATAGGTTAGATAATTTATATTGATTAATTAGTTAATAAATCCACAAATTATCTTCATTAGTTCTAATTTGGTCCTCTATGTAATTGATTCTATTTGTGCCCTAGGATGCAACTACACTTGAAAAAGTGCCCCTAGTTGTAGCTTTTTTTTTCTTAAGAAATTATATTGTGTTTAGTTTATACTCCCTTCATTTTAAAATATGTGAAGTTATTTTTTATTTAAATTTTATTTTACAATATTATTACTTTTACATATTTTTTTCAATTTTGCTCAATATGCAAAATAAGATGTATTTTGCACTCCCTTCCCCCCTTATGCAAAATAAGTGTAGCATATAAAAATATTAATTTTTATCTATACATAGTTACATATATGTTAGCTAACTAGAAACGATACGATGTGAAAAAAAGAGAGTGAATCTTATATACATTTAAGTACATAATATACACTTTAAGTTTTGAAGAAATGTTCCAAGTAATAATCAGTAATATCCCAAGTGCAAAAAATAAAAAATACATAGTTCGATATATTATTAAATATTTAAAAAAATATAATTAAATTGAGTTAAAAATTTAAGTGCATACAAGAATTTGTGGAAAAAAAAATACTTTTATTTAATACAAAATATAAAAACCATATATTCTAAAATGAAACCAGAGTAAATAATTACACTGTTCATCAATCACATGTTTTTAATAGGGTTAATTCTATTAAAATACACCACCTTTTACTCAACTTTCAATTTAATTCCGGACTTTACAATTATAATTAAAAAGCATAACTTTTTAAAAAAATTCAATTTAATACATACTTTTCATCTCCGACCGACAATTGATGATGTATCTCGTCGGACTGAGTAAAAGTTTGTCATACTGGTATGCATGCATAAAATTTAGAAATTCAAACCTCCTGTATTGATATTTTTCAAAATTTGGTATGATTCTAGGCAATTTTCTAGGGTATTTGAGTTTTTTTTTTCAAGTGTTTTGTGAATCTAATATTGAACGCTACAAACATATAAAAACATTTTCCCTTTTCCAGCCAGAAAATATTTATAAATAAAAAGTATTGTTATTTTATATATATGAATATGATATATGGTGTGCAAATTAAAAAATAAAATATAATTAAATGTGTGTACTTAATTAGTGTGGTAAACTTTCACGCGTTTCGATGAGACACGTTATTGGTCGTCGACCGAAAATAAAAAATATGTATCGAATTGAAATTTCTTAAAAGGTCGGGCTTTTTAATAATAATTGTGAAGCTCAGGATTAGAATGAAAGTTGAGTAAAAAGGTTGTGCATTTTTATAGAATTAACCCTTTTTAATATGCATAGGTTTAAAAAGGAAGTAAAACGATTAATAAATTATAAAAGTGGATGGAAAGAGATATTTTATTGATTTTGCGAGTTAATTTCTTTAATGTAAAAGTAAAATTAGAACTTTCAAAATAGAAAAGAGTAAGTTTCTTGTGCACCAGTTACACGGTGCAACTCAAGTTCATTTTTTAAAAGCTACACAATTTATTACTGAAAAGTTGCACAAATTATTACTGAAAAGTTACACTATGAAAGATACACTTTTCAGTAATAATATGTGTAACTTTTTAGTAGTATTTTGTGTAATTTTTAGAAAATGAACTTGAGTTGCACCGTGTAACTGGTGCATGCAAGACTAATCCAATAGAAAAATGTAAAAGTATTTACAAGACGGGAGAAGCATTTTTAAGTCTCTTACAACTACTTAAAAAGCACATCTTAAGGCTCTAATTAATATTTTTAATCACTAAATTATGTAGGGATGAAATTGTAATCACTAAATTATGTATGGATGAAATTGTAAATTTAGCTAATTCATTTATTTGCTTTTACTTTTTTTTTTAATTTTAATAATGTTGCTGAAGAAGCAATTATAGTTTTTTTAATATTAACCTACTATTTTTTTATTAAAATATTTATTTATTTATTTAGATTCTGTTAAATACCTTGTTTTGATTAGATTTTGATGTGTGTAAAACATATATTTTATTGTATTGGTTACTAATTGTTCTTGTAAGTTTTAATGGCTAAGGAAGTTATAGTTATAAAAAGGGAAGTCTACAGCTGTATAGCTGCTAAAACTACAGCTAGACAAGACCTTGCAGCTGTAATATTATTCCTACAGCTACAATTGAAATTGCAGGAACTTGCAGCTATAATGTTCAAGATCCTACAATGGAATTGATTTTTTGAAGATTAAAGTACAAGGTTAAAGATTGATCAAGATTACCAAGACTCTTAAATCTCAAATTAGTGAAGCACTTATGCACTCACTAGAGAGTACTTAAGGAGGTATTTTTCAAGAAGAATCTGGATGTTTAATGAAGATTAATTCAAAGTTAACCAGAATTCAGAGATAAAGACAAATTGTACAACCAGTACTATTCTGAGTGAAGATGGATGGTCAATTCACACATGCAAAGGCTACAGAGAGAAAGATGAGCCTTATCTAGAATTCAAATTTGAATTCTCCAACGGATAAGATACATCTCTTCATCTATAAATAAGGGAAGATTTTAGAGGAAACAATAACAACAACCAGAGCATTCAACCTGAGTAAATCTGCATCCAACATTTCTGAGAGAGAGATTTCTTGCTTTATTCCTTTGTGATTCATAGGATAGTTTATTAGATTTTTCTTAGTAAGAATCACATTTGTTGTTGTTCCCTCACACACTTTATAATTCTACTTAGTGTAGATATCTCTTTGAGATGTTTTGAACTTTTTGTGAGTTTATATTCCGAGTGAATAGGTTAGTATTTTCTCTTACTTAGAATAGAAATTTGAGTGAATTTAGTTCTGAGGAGAAAATACTTGTATTGATCTTTGTGATCTGTTCTTAGTGAATTTGGCACTTGAGTGGAGTAACAGTGGATGTAGTAGGTCTTATTCATGAACTCTGAACCACTATAAATCTTGTTCTTTTCCTGCTTTGTTTATTTTTATTGTTTATTTAATTTCTGTATTGCATATTTACTTTACATTCATCATTCATTTTAACTTGGTGCATAAACTTTTGTGTTTTTCACAAAGGAACTGAACTCTACAGCTGTAGACTTTATAAGTCACTCAACTGTTAAGTTTGTTAAGTTCATATTATTTTTCATTAACACTTACACATTTATTTCCGCTGCACATTAGAGGTATCTCAATACACTTTTAAGTGTGAAAACCCCTCTGATCTTGTCTACAAGTTGATAGTTTTATTTTGTAAAGTTTTCTAACTCTGTAGCCGTAAACTTCAATAGTCTATAGTTGTAATCTTTGTGGTCCAAAAACTCTTCTAAGGTTCTAGAATTCCCCTTTTCAAAAAGTTTAAAAACGTGTTTTATTTTTCAAGGTCTATTCACACCCTCTAGACCTTGACCACTTAAGGGACCAACACCATTTCATAAACTAAATTATTCTTAATTATACATAGTAGAGCTTGCAGATCGTGTAAAATAAAAAAGTATATATTTTTTATTTTTAACAATATCATAATATACAGTGTGATTAGACACCATTCTTACATACTTAGGAAAATGAAAAAAAAAAAAATCGTTTTTAATGATAATTGTCGGATGGATGTCACGTATTCTTGAAGAGCCTCCTTTAAACTAAGGTCATTTACATATTGATTCAAAAAAATGATTAAATTGATAAATTAGTTCATAATATTTGTACAAATTTTTTTTTTGTACAAAAGCATTTTTTCTATACAAAATCAATTTGTAAATAGTATCAATTTTGTGAACTGTTTTTTAATTTTTTCTTAAATTATTAACTACGAAAGGATATATTTAATATTAGTTGGTATCTGATCATGATAGGATTATGAATTAATTATAATTAATTAACATTTGGCTATGATTTAAATAAATATAAGGAATAACATGTAATTAGAAATTTAGTTAGTAATTCATAGTAAGCTATTTTTTTTATGAGATTTCATAAGGTAAAGTGAATTCATACGCTACTTTATTTATTCATAAATTTGCGTGTTTTGTAAAGACTCTGTAGTAAGAATTCTTCATGATTTTATATTATCAGATGTATTAACTAATATTATTATGTATTATTTAAAGTCATGAAACTTGTACATTATAATCTCATTATAAAATATATGATTCAGCAACGTGTTCCTCTTTACCCTCCTCCTAGGACTCAGGCTCTGATAATTTGGAAGAACTTGCGACATCGTTATTCTAAGGAAGAAATTTGATATTGGAGTAAGTCTATCACGAAATTAATTAGGGTAGTATAAATTGTGGGGATACTGAACTTAGGATTGGAATATTATTTCTCTTCCTTGATCTTATTTATATTTTATTTTGTTCTCTTTTATTTGCTTTATTTTAGTGATAGTTCATTAGTTATAAATCAATCTCCTTCATATTACTCTTAAATTAATATAATTAATTCACAAATTGATTCCTTGCTCTCTGTGGGATCGACTCTTACTTGTCATTGCTACTAGTTAGTAGAGTAGAATTAAAAATTATATTTTGTGTGTCTCGACAACACGGTCAATTACATACATTGATACATAATTCATCATATTTTCACAATCCACAAATAATAACACCACTAATATAAAATGGAATAAAAATCACATGTTTGAACATAAACTAAAATAAAAATAAATGTCATTAGTTATACAATACCAAATAAGTAGAGTCTTAATAGTGTAAAAAGTAATTCATAGCTTCATCAGACAGATGTCATCTAAAAGAAATAAAAGCCCTAAAATACTAATTTGAGATTATAATTTGAATACATCTAAAAAGGTAAAAAGAAAGAAAAAAAATCTCGAGAAGATTATCTTTGAGAACAACCGCTGCAATGGTGAAGAAGACTTTCAAATTAACTCTGACTTTAATAATTAATTAATTGAGCTTTAAAAAAATACTCAATGAATTAAAATTCTATCAGGTTAAATGAGCAGTCCGCAGCTCATCGAACCAAAACAATACAACTTTTTTAAGCCATCATATATTAAGTGCAGTTTAATCTAATTCTTGAGTAGGCCGAATCAGTCCATCGAGTCGAGCTAGAACTCTAACTGCAGTACTGGAATGTAAAAGGCTTGTGGAGAAGAAGGTGGAGGCTTGGAGGATTAGAGTTTCTAAATAAGCTACTTAAAAAGAATTGGGGTTTTTGCCGACACAATAGATGTCATCAAGTGAAATAGAACTAAATTATGGGTACTGCCTTTTTTTAATTCATAACATTTCTTTTTAATTATTAGACATTAGATAATTAAATTTGTCGCCTTTTGTCCAATTTTGTATATAGTAATGATCTCTTATTAATGTGATCACGCCTACCTACCCACCAAGCTTTGAATGACACAAGTTAGCTACTAAAATATCTATCCACCAAAAACATGCATATTTTTTGCGGATAGATATTTTTATCTTACGAACCAAATGAGCCCTAAGGCGATTGAGATTTTTTTCCATATTTTTGTAATAATTTAAAATTTAATGTACAAGTAGATATCCTATTAATTTATTTATAATATGAAATATATATATCATTAGATATATAGTTATTAATATTATTCAATGAGTTAAATTCAAAGCAATAAATGGAGTTTGGTGAGGACCTCTGCTATGTAGATGTTGATGCATCAGAAGTCCACTGTATATAGTAAATGCCTTAAAACCAGCAATATTTGTTACCTTTGCTTCCCCCTCCAAATACTTTCAAAGTATCTTTTATTGTTGAGAGGTCAAATTATAATTCTGAAGATGAATTTTTCTAGGGTGAGAATTTGTGTGATCATGCTTGTTTTTGTTCACCATCAGATTCTGGTAATGAGCAGCATAAGCTCAGCACCAATGGCTAAAGAGATGGCTCTCTCTGCAGCTGCCAATAGAAGAATTGTGTCCTCGAGAGAGAGGAACTCAATGAGGCTGCATTTCGCCAAGTATTCGTCGAGCAGGAACGAAGACAAGCGTCGTGTTCCTACTGGATCGAACCCCTTGCACAACAGGTAGACCAGATGGCATAACAACATGCACTCTCTCAAGCTTTGAATCAGGGTTCTTGATAGGATCAAGTAGCTATGTATGTTAGATGAGTGATGATAATGCCAAAAAAAGGGATAATTTCTGGTAATCACTGCTGTTTATCATGTGTAAAATATAGCAGAGAAGGATATAATATAAATTTGTTGTATCTATTGATGAAGAAAGGTGCCAAGAATTTGTTAATTGTTATTATTATTTATTTTTGGGAAAAAGACATGAGCCTTTAGTCACCCTTATCCCTCCCTAATTATGTCATGCATTTGTATCTATTATCAATTTTTGTTTTTCTTTTTCCTACAAAGGCTCTAATTTACTCTTTCATTTCCAAATTATTCTGCACACACACATTTACAATTAGTAGCCAATGCAACTTCACTGATTTCAACAGAGCATGAGACGAAACACAATTTTATAACAAAGGATCCAAACACAATCTTATTCAACATTTCATACTCTACAGAAGTAAATGATGTTCTTGATTAATTTATCTTTTTCATTAAAACCCAAGTAAAAACATGACAAATAAAAATAATATCAAGAAATTTTCCTATAAGTGGAGTTAGTTTCAATTCGTTAACAACTAGGTATTGATGGGACAACTACCCTAATATAGGCAATGATATTAAATTCATTGCTGCAGCACAGCAAAATTCAATGTTGTTGGTTCATTTGTTTCCCAACCAAAAATGCAGAGAAGGCAAAATATTCACAACTCATAAAAGGGGTTTTTTTTTTTTGGGGGGGGGGTTGCAGCAAAATCACCTATCCCATCCCATGCATGCAAAGACTTGTTTGTCCCTCTCTTTATCATAAATAGTCACTTTCAATTGATGGTTAAAGCTTTTCAGTTCAATGGACTTCTCCTTTCCACCTCACATGTCAACGCCACCCCTACA
The DNA here is from genome assembly GCA_026898435.1 of Prunella vulgaris. Lineage (NCBI taxonomy): Eukaryota > Viridiplantae > Streptophyta > Magnoliopsida > Lamiales > Lamiaceae > Prunella > Prunella vulgaris. The sequence goes on along the minus strand of JAPKLY010000163.1, from coordinate 770,677 downwards.
GAATTATTCTTTACAATTTAGTTTTCATGTGAATTTAATTTTCAAGTTTATTTTATATAAGGCCATACTTCTGTTTCTTGGACTGTAAAAATTCACCTCAGAAAAGAAATAGGTATATTAATTTCATATATGTCACTCAACTGATAATATATATATATATATATATATATGTGTGTGTGTGTAATATTTGAATCACCATTCTACTTAAAATGGAAAAAATTAATCTGCTGAGACTATATTGGACAGTGTCTACATGACTTAAAGAGCCTTGATTGAAGAGAAAGAGTTTCTGTTTTGACTCAGTTTTTTTCTTCTGCTGGTGACTGTGTTGCACAGCTGAAATTAATTTGTGGTCCTCCCCACGTGCAAAAGGGAGTACAATTATATATAGCTAATAAATTAATGTGTACAATACACAAAAAATTGTATAGAGGATCTTGATCGACTGTAAATTACTCCAGCAGTTCGATTATGTGCACACTTGCTTTTTTGAAACGTCTCAATATTATTTGCACACATAGAAAATATTCACAAAAATATACATATATTTATCTATATCTTACTACTTTAATGAAAAAATGTCTTTTTTTAGATTGAGGGAGCGCACTTTTTCAGTATATCATGAATTCATAACTCACTATGTGAGTGAAACTACATGATATTATCATGGCAAGATTATGAACACATATAACTGAATATTTATCAGCTTTATTTATCTACATAACACAAGTAAAGATGTTCTAAATGTAATAAATTACTGAATGAAGAACCAAAACTTGTCATCCCATGTGGAACAACGAAAGTAATGAACGAACTTAGTAGCAACTCTTACTTTAGATGACAAGGGAAGGAAGCAGAGTCGCTCCTTACTGGAGAAGGGTACGGCCCTGATATGGAATCCCTTGAAATTTTCTCGTCATGTTTTTTCTTTCGTTCCAAGAATGCTGGTCTAGCAGGCGATCTATCCATTTCAACTTTGCATGTTAGCATTGCTACAATGTCAGACATTGGTGGTCTTTGATTGGCTTGAGGTTGAAGGCATAAGAAAGCCACATGAATTGTGTGCAAGATATCCTTCTCGTTGAAGCCATCTTCACGCATTCTTGGATCTATGAGATCAACCAACATAGACCTCTCGTACAGCTTCCAGGCCTTGTGGAATTTGCATCAAACAAAGTATATAGGTGAGTATTTATGGGAGTAGCACTTCGCCGCTTCAGTGCAACTAGTGCAATTTTGACTAAAAAAAATTCAATTAAAAGGTTTTTCTATATTATCCGCGAATAATTGAAGAAAACAGTCAAAAAGTATTCAGGACACACGAAGACATGCATCAGTTCATATGATGAAAAGTATTAGTTGTATATTAAGAAGTGCTAATACTGTTCAGCCTATAAACTAACATGTTTTCTTTTGTATGAACTAATACTTTTCTTCACATGAACTAGTCTCCCTCCTTATATACTACCTTTTCTTTTCTTTTTTTGTGAATTAGTCAATATTGTGCCAGTTGCATTGTTCAATGCAATATTATTTTGCCTTTTTACGGTTGATCAGAGAACGAGGAATTAAGGAAGATTTAGAAGCCTACATATTCAGGAAGGTATTGCATTTCTGAAGGCAGATTAAGGTCGGTATTTCTCCTGCTGCAAATAATTTCTAGCACCAGGACTCCAAAGCTGTATATATCGGCCTTTTCGGAGAGCTCTCCTCTTATGGCGTATTCTGGTGCAGTATAGCCTCTGTGGAAAAGAAATCGCAATGTGTCCTAAATTCGTATTTTTAATGGTTACTAAATATAAGACTATGGAATATGCTGATAGTGGGATTGCATTAGTAAGAGTAAGGTAATTTAATGGTGGAATACAAAAATTTATCCAGCATCTTTGTACACAATTAGCAATTTATCTAAACGTTTCTGTAGTTCTTCAGTAATTGTTATCCAAGTAGAAGCATCAAACAAGTGATTGGTAATCTGAAGATTAAATTGCCTCATGTTTTATATAAACAGAGAGAACTTACAAGGTTCCAGCAAATGTAGTGCTGAGATAAGCTTGATCTTCAGGGAAAAACCTGGCCAGGCCAAAGTCTCCAATCCTAGGTTGAAATTTTTCGTCAAGGAGAATGTTACTTGCTTTAATATCCCTGTGTATGATTCTGACGTGCGAATCCTCATGCAGATATTGCAATCCTCGAGCAATCCCGAGTATTATTTGGAATCGAGTGGCCCAGCTTAAATTTATTTCATTTTTCCCTGCATCAATCGCACATATTATAAGAAACAAGGATTCAAGAGTCACTTAGGATTATTTTTATACCATGCAAGCTTCCTTTCTTGAAAGTTGAATTACAGGAAATGAAAATGATCACATAACCACCGAGGGCACAAACTTATATATTCATCGTGAATGTGATAATGACACATAAGCAGGGGATCCACAATTATTTTTAATTGATTATTTAAATATGTTTATGCATTGTGATACAATTATTTTTAATTGATTATTTAAATATGTTTATGCATTGTTATCACATTCGCAGTGGACATATAGGTTTGTGCCCACCGATGAACATATGAACATTTCAATTACAGGAAAAAAGTGTTCTTCAGTAAAAAGAGAAAGATAAGAAGTACCATAAATGATATGGTCTAAACTCCGATTCTTCATGTATTCATACACAAGCAGTCGTTGAGCTCTATCCGAGCAGCAACCTAGAAGGCATACCAGATTCTTGTGTTGTATACTTGTGATCATCTTCACTTCAGCAAGAAATTCCGATTCTCCTTGCTGAGATTTATCAACGGCCAGCTTTTTTACAGCCACTAACCTTCCATCGTCCAACTTCCCCTTTAAAAATTTGAAAGAAAATAGACGTTGGAATACCAAAAGCAACCGACGTGGATTAAGTTCTTCTAACTGAACTCAAAATATGCATGCTAAAACGAGACACTGAGAGAATTGACTAAACTGGTACATAACTATCACTTTTTAGTAAAACAACTAATACTTTTTAACGAAATACTCATCATTTGCATCAAAGAAGGGAGAAAGTATGCCATATTACCAAGTAGACGGGCCCAAATCCACCTCTCCCAAGCAGATTACCCTGGTTGAAATTCTTGGTTGCCTTCTTCAATGTCTGGACGTTGAAATGGATTATGGTGCGAAGATGGCCACTTAGGATATCTTTTGTTACTGCAATAGAATAATTAAGATTAGGCCATGAATCCCTTGGGTTTTTCCTGATCTCCTACCTTCATCAAAGATATAACCTGGCTGCTGCACTGTACGAGCAACAAGCGCTCTCAATTTTGCCGGTTTAATCACTTTACGGAAGACAAATATCAGGATCAGCAGAGTGAGAAGTAATACTATTCCACCTACAAAAAAGAGCAGAGCTGGCGAAGGGTGTGAAGATGTGGGACTCTCGATAGCAAGCGAGGCTGTTGGAGGAGAGCTCACTGCATTGATTTTTCAAATTTTAAACAACATCTTTTCAATAATGAGCAAAACTTCGTACATGTTCTGGAACTCTACAAAACAATTTCTAAAATCAATTATCTTTAAAACTGTGAGAGATAGCTTCGAAAATAAGTGATTCTAAAAGTTGTTTTTAGTGTTTACAATCAGTTTTCACGCTTCTTGATTTGAATAATGCAAGCACTCCACATGAAGACAATCAAACTAAACACATGTAACTAACACTGGTGGAAACATGAATACTAGAAACTCGATATCTACAAATAAAAACCATCCCATTGCACAAATAATACTTTTACTAGCATCAGTTTTGAAGATTGGAAGCTCAATTGAGTCAATTCTTCTGAGTATGCATCCACATAAAAGAGATCACCATATCTACTTTCGATTTCTCTGAGACAATTCATCAAACAGTTTGAAAGCAATTCTGAGAACCCAAATCATCACACAATCACAGCACTCAAATTTATCAGAGAAACAAATATCAGCAACCAATCATTCTCTTTTTTCAACTATTGGGACAAGAAAATGAAAAACACTCCTTTAATTCCATACCTTCCAATGAAAATCGGGTCATTGTTCTCATCATAAAAAGAAGCAAAACAAAATCCTCCTTTTCTTTCACAGCACATACAGCAACTGGGGGCTACATGCAGCCGAATGGAATCTGCTATGATTTTTGTCTGGTTTTGCGCAATCTTTCTTGTTTCGAGTGTTTCTACGGTCACATGGATATGATCGACAATGGAAATTGAGCGTTGGATCATCGAAACAACTGAAAGAGTTGCAGCTTCTTGTAGTTGTAGTGAAGGGACTCCACACGTCTTGTACTGGACGGCAAGAATTCATCAAATATAAAATAATTTTAAAAAATATTAAAATTGGAAATTAAGAAATATTCTATCAACATCTCTGATTTTATGCTGCCAATGCTCATACAACTGTATGTTTTGTAGTAATTTGCAACGACATATGGTTTTATTGATTAATCTGCAGTTGGATATCTTAGGAATTGACGACATTTTCGACTTGAGATTTCTAGAGATGTGCACTTTTAAATATCAAGTCCTCAACTCTAGATCAAATTTTGAGAGTTTATTCATTTTTCTTATTTAAGTAATTAAATGTTCAATGCAAACTCCACAAATCTATGGTATTAAAAGAATGAGACAATTAATCCGCAATGCTATTTATTTCTAAAGGCAAATTTATTTAATTAGAGTTGTTTTCAAATTCTTTTATCAAAATGGAAAAAAAAAAATGCTTGTCTTAGCAATCTAAAGCCAGTCGGATACCGACTGGTGACGTGTATATTTAACCCATTTGACTTAAGCATTATTTTTGTGAAGCAGGTCCAGTCGGTTTTACCAGAACCGATGGGGGGGAGACAATGGTCAATGACAAATTTATTAATATAGGGCTCTTTTCAAAATGTATAATCAAAATAGAGAAAATGTTGTAGGGCTTAGCAATTTAAAGTCAGTCGGTATTCCTACCACCGACATGAAACCAGATAGATTTGGAAAACAACAAGAAAATAGTAAAAAAGAAGGCATCATATATATACTAGAGAGAGAGAAAGTATACCATGGTTTCTGAAAATCGAGTTTCAGAGCTTTAATCATTGAAGAAGAGTAGTAGAGTATTTCGAAAAAGATTTAGGCGTTTTTTGTAAGGGGTGGACCGGTTTTTTTTTTTTTTTAAATACTCTACTACTCTTCTTCAATGATTAAAACTCTGGAACTCAATTTGCAGAAATCATGATATTCTCTCTCTATATATATATGATGCCTTTCTTTTTACTATTTTCTTTTTGTTTCCCATATTTATCTGAAGTAAAAGGTGTCCCCTCCAATTGGTTTTATGTCAGTGGTAGGAATACCGACTTGCTTTAAATTGCTAAACCCTGCAACATTTTTTCTATTTTGATTATATATTTTGGAAATAGCTCTATAATAATAAATTTGTCATTGACAACACCACTCAATTAAGTTACGTGAAGACTGACACATACAGTCTATTGTCTCACCCAGTCGGTTCTGGTAGAACCGACTGGAGCCACTTCACGAAAATATTGTTTAAGTCAAAGAAGTCAAATATACACATCATCAGTCGGTATCCCTGGTGTCGATTGGCTTTAGATTGCTAAGACAGCCATTTTTCCCCATCTTGATAAATGAATGTGAAAACAGCTCTACTTAAATAAATTTGCCTATTAAATAAAGTAATACAATTATTTCATTTTATTATATTTTTTAAGCTATATTTACAAATTAATTCATAATTCCTGCACAAAAGTATATTTTTTTCTCTGCATAAACGTATATTTTCTTTCTATACAGAACCAATTTATAATTTATGTCAATTTTATAAATCATTTTATTTTTTATTTTTTTTAATTATCTTCCTCTTATAAAAAAAATGTAGATAAAATTGCATTCTAGTCCATAATTTCAAGAGTAAATTCGAAGGGGTATAAAATCTAAAGTAGGATGTAAATGGGTTCAAATTTATTAATGACGGTTATTTACCAATTAATTAAAAAAATTATTACACATGATTAACAAAATAAGAAATTTTTTATTACATATTGTAATGATATTCTCTCCTTTTATAAAATTTATGCTCATTTATTTAAAAAATATCTCTTTTGAATTTGAGTTCACATAAACTCGTATTTTGGTGATGTATAATAACTACCACTGTTATTCGTATGCATTATCATTATTATAAAAATATATTTAATATTTTAACAATGAAAGTGCATACGCGATAATGAATATACATACATTAATGATATACACACATAACAATGATAATTGATATAAGCGAGTTTACTATGAATTCAAGTTCATACAAATTTTTGTTTGATTATCTATCGATAAAAATATGCACATTCATTTTATAAAATACTAGAATCGAATCACATTTTAGTGGACGCTTGGTATGAAAACTCTTCAATTGTAATGAGAATGATGGTATATATATAATAACTATAGTAGGTAATGAGAACAAATGAGGTAAAAAACATTGATTTTCCTCATAAATAAGATAATCATCACCCTATTTGTTTATCTCTATCTCATCTTATAACCATCTTACACAATCAATCGCTCATACCACAACCAACAACTTTCTTTTTTTGTTAATCTTTTTAAAATTAAAGTATAATACTAATAATATAATCACCATGAACACAAACTCTCATTCAACATATTTATTTAAACAAGAAAAATAAAATTTCATTCTGATTACCACTGAAAATTTTGAAAAAAACATCTCCTTAATTATTCTATTTATATTACCCAAAACAAATGCCTAGTATATGAAGAGTACATCAAATGCATAAAATTACGTAAAATATTTTCCAGCAGCATAGCATTGAAAAAAATTGGGTGACTTACATATTGGTTAAAAAAAGTGACTATATTTACAAATTGATTCACAATATCTGCACAGAAGTGTATTTTTTTTCTGCACAGAACTAATTTGTAATTTTTGTCAATTTTGTGAACCATTTTGTGATTTTCCCAAAAAAATTTCTCAACTTGGGATTAAATATCGTACACTCGAAGATTAATGAAACGCAACAAAATTGAACATCAACTAATTGCTCCACTTTGATTCATATCTAATTTAAGTATTTATTTAAAATGGAAGTTGGAATTATGACCCAACATCCACCTTCACAAATTACTTTCTGCCTGTCTTAGTATAGCTTTATTTAATAAAATAAATATCATAAATAAAACTACAAAATAAAAAGGGAGTAATTTTTATTTGGGTTTACTCTGTATAAATACACCATATTTTTCTTAATTTTCGAATTAATCCCGAGCTTTATGATTAATATTTTAAAAAGTTGACCTTTAAAAATATTTCAACCTAATACATGTTTTCCGTCTCTGGTCGACAATTGATGATGTGTCTCTTTGGAGCGCGTGAAAATTTATCACGCTGACATACACGTATTTAATTACTTTTGAGTTAATTTATATAAATACATCATAATTTTTTTCAACTTTCTATTTAATATCGGGTTTCACAATTATTACTAAAAAAATATACGATCTTTTAAAATATTTCAATCTGATACACGTTTTGGGATTCTTCGCGATTGCAAATTTTAGGGTTCTTACTTATTCAATTATTTGAATTTTTTATTTTTATAATAATTCAAAAATAATTAATTACATGTACGTCAGCATGACAAATTTTCACGCACTCTAGTGGAACACGTCATTGGTTGCCGAACGGAAACAAAAAATATGTATAGAATTGAAATTTATAACTAAATTATTTTTTAAAAAATAGATGTATTTAAATACAATTGACCCTTTTTATTTTTACTTTTTTAATCATATAATCTTTTATATATCTGAACTCATAAAAGATGCTAAAGAAAAATAAATTTTTACGGAAGCTGCTTACTGAAATGATTATCTAAAATGGATTTTATAAAAGAAAATAGTCTCTGCCCATCATATCTTACTCAGTCGGTTTAGTAGTCTCTGCCCATCATATCTTACTCAGTCGGTTTAGTAGCAATTTGCATTCCGAATAAACACGTCCCATAGGAATTTGCACCCCACGAAACAGCATATTTAAAAAAAAAAAGAGTTTTATATATAAAATAGTGGTATATGGGTAAATATGTATATAGATTTGTGAATGTGCACGTAAATCAATACTTCCTTTTTTAGTAGTGTGCAAATTTGTGTGGAACGTTCGAATAAGAAAAGTGTGCAAATTCCTGCAGAACAGAGAGAGTAATATATATATAATTTTATAAATTATATATATATTAATATTTTTTTTGTAGTATATAAATTTTCGTGGAACATTCAAATAAAAAAAATATATAGAAATTCTTATAAAAGAGAGAGAATATTTATTTATGCATATATTAATACTACAATATATCAAAAATATTAGGCAAATTTATTAAAATAGTGATGATTTCAAATTAATTTATGAAAATAGGGGAAAAAGTGAACCTTTTATGAATATAAAGTCAGTCGGTATCAGAGATACCGACTGATGACGTGTAAAATATTCTTTTAACTTAAATTACCTGCATAGTGACACGTATCCAGTCGGTTCTACCAGAACCGACTAGAGGGGACAAGCTGGCCGCCATTTTACAGTGGGTCTCCTTGATTAGAGTGTAATCAAACATTGGACAGGGTGAATTCAGATATATGGAAGTGTTGACAAATTTATTTAATTGGAGTTTTTTTTAAATTGTGGTAGAACCGGTTGGGGGAGACATTAGACTGCATATATGTATACATGTATATCTATATATATATATATATATATATATATATATATATATATATTTTTTACCAAGACACTGATGGACGTGTTTGACCGAATTGTTGAAGGATATTCTTTCTCCTCTTCATAATTTTTGTTTTCTCCTCTTTCACTATATTTATCTTCGTTTATAAGTAACACTTCATATCATTCTCTTCATTTACAGATAGTATTCCATAACATTCTTCAAAATAATTTATATAATTAGAAATATCTTCAAGCTTTTTCTAAAAAATAGGCGATGCAGTTATGTGGTGGTTTTGGAACGTGAAGGGTGGGCCTACATCTTATTGACTACTTTCAATTATTCAAAATTTATTTTTTAAAAATTAGTGATTTTAATTATATATATATTAAATTTAATTATACATATATTTTTATAAAATATTGACTACTTCTGTTAATTATACATATATATTTTTTAAATTATTGACTACTTCAGTTAATTATACATATATCTTTTTTAAATTTTACTTAAACTAATTCTACAATTTTAAGGAAAAATATCCGGGTATTATTTTTTTAAAAATGTCTAGGTATAATTCTACAAGTTAAATCTTTACTTCATTTAATTTTTTTAAATAAATAATCTTATTATTATTAAATGATTTTTTCTTAAAAAAAGAAAAAGAAAAAGAAAAAAAAAACCGTCTTTATCCATAACTCCTCCTAAATCTACTCTAATTAAACAAACTTTATATTTAATTTATTAATTTTTAATTATCTATTTTGAAATTTTCTTATACCTAAGTCATGGTAAAAGACTTAAATCCCCTAATAAAATGAGTATAAAAGGGTTAATAGCTTTGAATTTTTATTTAATTTATATAATTTTCAAAGTATCAATTTGTATTAATCTAAAAATAATCAAAATAATTAAATAAAAAAATTAATTTATATTTTTTTTATAAAATTTAACAATACAATAAAATTTCTAAGGAACAAAATAACAAAATTTTAAGCAACAATCTAATTAAAAATAAAATAACAACGAATAAAAAAATATTGGTCATTGTCTCATACTTTCAACTATACCATGTGCTATTTTTTAAAGAATAATACCGGATATTTTTCTTAAAATTGTAGAATTAATTGAAGTAAAATTTAAAAAAATATATATGTATAATTAATTTTAGACAACATCAATTTATTCTAATTTAAATCAATTAGAATTGGTTAATTAATAAAATATTTTTAAAAGTAGTCAATAATTTTTAAAAAATAAATTTTGATTAACTGGAAGTAGTCAATAAGATGCAGGCCCACCCTTTACGTTCCAAAACCACCCCATAACTGCATCGCTTTTTTTTTTTTAAGTTTCAAAATATTTCTAATTATATAAATTGCTTTCGAGAATTTTATGGTGTAAATGAAGAAAATGATTGATGTGCTACTTATAAACGAAGATAAATATAGTGAAAGAGGAGAAAAAAAAAATTATGAAGAAGAGGAGAAAGAATGAGATCCTTCAGTGCCTTGGTAATATATATATATATATATATATATACATGTATACATATGTGCAGTCTCCCCCAATCGGTTCTACCACAATTTAAAAATAATTCTAATTAAACAAATTTGTCAACACTTCCATATATCTGAATTCATGCTGTTCAATGTTTAATTTCAATCTACTCAAGGAGATCCACCGAAAATGGCGGCCAGTTTGTCCCCTCCAGTCGGTACTACCAGTACCGACTAGAGACGTGTCACTATACAGGTAATTTAAGTTAAAGAAATATTTTACACGTCACCAGTCGGTATCTCTAATACCGACTGGCTTTATATTCATAAAAGATTCACTTTCTTCCCCATTTTCATAAATAAATTTCAAATCATCACCACTTTAATAAATTTGCCAAAATATTATGACATAGTTATGATATTATAAAAAAAAAATATTACAAAACAATCATTTTATTTATAAATAAATTACTCCCTCCGTCCACGATAAATGGTCCACGTTGTCTTAAATGGTCGTTCACAATAAATGGTCTATTTATCTAAAATAGAAAACTTACAATCATTATTTTCATTTTTTATACACATATATTCATTTTTACACATCACATCAAGTACTTTTTTAATAATTAAATATTTTTTTATATTAATACATTCACTTTTACATATCAACATAACTTTTCTTAATAACCGTGCACAACAAGGGTAGTTCAATTTTCATGGATGGAGGGAGTATATAATATTTTTTGATATATAACGTCAAACTTGTGCTTTTTCTTCGTCAAATTTTGAAAGTTTCAATCAACTCTTTCCGATTTCTCTCTAAAAGAATCCAGCAAACCCTTCCTCTCTGCTCCAGCTTCTCGTCCACGGCTTTTCTTCCTTCAGTAAAACCACCATTCCGCAGCTTCTTCCTAAGCTAAGCATCTCTCCTTTTCTCAAGTTTCCCGTTTTCCCAGCCAATTTATTTCAAATTCGAATCCCACGAAGGAAAAATTGAGGGAGAAGTATTAAACCCCAACGAGGAATCTGTATATATAAATCAATGGCGTATGTGGATCACGCCTTCTCGATATCTGACGAGGATATCATGATGGAAACCTCGTACAGCGTCAGTAACAAACCGCCAATCAAGGAGATCGCTCTCGCCGTTGCGCTCCTCGTTGTCGGCATCGTCGGAATTGTCCTTGGCATCGTCATGGCCGTCAATAAAGTCGGCGGCGACCGCGCTCACGGTATTTTTCCCGATTTCACCATATTTCCCTTCTCTGCATCGTTTACCTCCCGGTTAACTGGCTTTATGGGGTATTCTGAGGGTTTCAGGGTTTATGCCGGTAGTTAGTGGCTTTTGCTGTTTTGTTCATATTGTTGAATATTGATCTGGGGTTTTGGATTAGGGCATATTTGCTTCTGAAATGATGATTTTGTTAGTTGATTGCTGATTGTTGTTCCTCAAGATTTCTTAGTGATTAAGAATAGATTTTTACCTAATTCAACAATGGGGATAAAGATCTTGTTGTTATTAAAGTGATATACTTCCTTATCCTTAGCACGATCACAATTCCTAAATTTATTGATTCTTTCCTTAAATAAAAGCTCATTAACCCAATTAAATGAATGCATTTTTATTGCTTATAAATTGATGCTAGTTTTCTACAATGTGATATGGATTTGCTATTAACTGCTGAGTTTGGTTCATTTTTAAGCCCTGGCTTTGTAGATTCTTTTCCATAATCTATTAATTTAGAGCTAAGGAAGTGCTACAAGTAGATGAGGAAGGCATACCGCGGTAGCAAGATTTGTTACTTCAAGATTAAAATGTAGAAACTGATTTATGATGATCTAATCGATACATTTTATTTGTTTATTTGAGTTACGCCGAGAAATCTGCATATTATTTGAATGAAAAATGACAAATACACTGAATTGAAACATCATTGATTACCATATCAATTAGCAGATAATCTTTCTTTTGCTACTATGATGCTGTGTCATTATCATCTCCTCACCCTACTCTGGTAGTTGGTGGAGGGACTTTGACAATCTTGCTAATCTATGTTTAATCTTAAAGTTAAAGAATAGCTTTGGCGCAGCAAAAACTATACTTAATGAGATATTTTTTTGTTTTATTTTACCTTTTATCCCTCGTGACTTGCCTCATTAACAATTTGTTATGATCCGATGGCGAATTGCAGGGATATTATTTGCAATACTGGGTGGAATGCTATTCCTTCCTGGATTTTATTACACACGGATAGCCTACTACGCATACAAGGGGTACAAAGGTTTCTCCTTTGCCAACATACCTCCTGTCTAGATATGCATGGTTACTCCGAGCAGTGTACAGATATGTGTTTTTTTTTGTTCTTGCTCTGGTCTTGTATTATTTTGTCTATCTTTATGTAAATCGCGACATTAAACGAATTAGTTAGTTTTGTTCCTTAATAGATGGACACGTTGATGTGAAACTCCTTGAATGCTAAGTTTCACTATGTCTATGTGTATGTTGTTGGAGTTGAAACTTTGTCATATACGATGGGAACCGTGTTTTGACGACTCTAGCTAACAAGTCCTTGTTGAACAATTAAAGACATTGTGTCCTACGGTAGTGGTGATTCAAAAGTAGTTTTATGAGTTTATAAGAAGTTTAAAACAATCTATAAGTTGTCTAGGAGCTTTTAAGTACTCTCAAAGTGTTTGGTTGTAAATTTAATATTTGGCTGTTTATAAATCTTAAAATAAATTCTTGTAAAAAAATCTTAAAATAAGTTATTTATAGCTTATAATACATAAAAAAAAATAAGTTGGAGCATATTAATTTATTTTTTTCACTACTTTCATCTCCATCCACCACATGATGGACCGTAAATTTTTTTTATTTTATTATGAATTTAAATTTAAAAAGAATACAGAAAAAAATTATAAAAAAATTTATAAATCATATTGATTAAATATATTAATAGTTCATAAGTTATTTAAAAATATATTTTATAAGTTTTTAAAATAATTTATAAAATGAGTTTAGCTAAACGGTTTGTTAACATGTGAGAATTGATATTCTAAACTCTTGATTTGCAGTCGAAATATTCTTCAAACATACTTAATTTATCTCTCCTTTTTATTAGGTAAGTGGTCATTATGTTTTTCATAGTATGTGAAACTAACAAGAGAAGCCTTAGTAGAGTATTAGTTATCTTCTAAAAATATTAGTAGTATTGTTTAATTTAATTATTTTACTAATATTTTAGTAAATAACTCTCGATTTCTCAATATGAGATAACTAATTATTCTCACGCTTTCAAGTTTCATCCTTTCCCATCTAGTCAACTTTTTTATTTTATTTATTTTTCAAATTTTAATGCAAAATACTTTTTAACTTGTTTTTATAATTATATAAATTATTAATTGAATGAAATATAATTTAAAAATATTTATGAAGAATGAAGTCACCAGTTCATGAAATATCTTTTCTGATATATAAAACCAAGCCTATAATGATGTTATAATTCTTAATTACTCCCTTCCTCCATGAAAATTGGACTATCTTTGTTGTGCATGGTTATTAAGAAAAATAGATGTTGATGTGTAAAAGTGAGTGTATTAATAGAAAAAAAAATTTAATTATTAAAAAAGTATTTGATGTGATGTGTAAAAGTGAATATACGTGTATAAAAAATAAAAATAATGATTGTAAATTTTTCATTTTAAGTAAGTAGACCATTTATTGTGGACGATCATTTAAGGCAATGTGGACCATTTACTGTGGACGGAGGGAGTAATTTATTAGAAAAAACATAACAACAAAACGCTTAAAAAGTAAGAAGAAATTTCTTCAGAACATCAACAAAAATATCAGTATACGAGTCATCATAGAACTCAATCCCATGGCACTCTTCGCCCCCGAAATGTCCAATTACGTCAATACCCTTGTCTTTCAACATTTTTACCACTTCAACCTGTCGGTCCACAAACGGGTCACCCCCATAACCCGTCACCAGAAACTTCCACCCGGCACCCTTGATCTTATGCACAACCTCTTCTCCAATGCCCCTGGCCGTCGGATTACAGTACTCGTGATCACGGTCAGCACCCTCGGGCAGCGCTAGGCCCCACGTCACATCAATAGCATGTAGTGGGACCACCTTATCGTTGACCGATCTCTCCTCTGACGACGTCCGCTTGACCCCACCGAAAAACGGTTGGTGCAATATCAGCCCTCGGATCTTCAGCGGCATCAGCTGATCGATTGACGATGCTGCGACACGTAGACCGACGTGGTACGCTAGGTTTCCGCCGGCGCTGTTGCCGAGGATGAAGCATTTTGAGAAATCGGCGTGGTCGGTGAGCCAGTCGTCGGTGGCGGTGCTGAGCCAGTGCAAGGCTTCGACGCAGTCGTCGTAGGCGGCGGGGAGGCGGTGCTCCGGGGCGAGGCGGTAATCGATCGACACCATTAGAGCGGGGATCCCGAGGACGATTTTGTTGCAGAAGTTTTGGAAGAAGGTTGAGGCTGCGCTGGCGATGGTGAAGCCGCCGCCGTGGAGGAAAACGATGAGGGGGAGTTTGGTGGAGGGCGGCGGCGGCGGGTGGGGGAGGTAGAGACGAGCCCAGGTTTTGTTGTGTTGATTGATTGGAATGTCTTTGGTGAGAATTGGGATTGGATTTGTGGGATCGGAAGAGGCGGCGGTGTTGGGGACAATTTCCGGTATGCGAGTGAAGGAACCGTCGGGATTTTTTATGATTCCGAATCGGGAACTAAGTTCGGAGATACTGGGCGTCGGCGTCGCAGCATCGGTGTAAGACATTGCTAAAGCTGCCTCTCCATGTGTTGAAAGCTATGTTTTAAAAGCGGAAGCGGAAATTGAACCGGAGACCTCAAAATTTTTGGTCGAACCGGTCGGATCGGGTTTAACCGTTAGTAAAGCGATTGAGCCGGTATGACATCATAATTAAATAATATATAATTATATAAAATAATTATGGACACCATAAATAGTTTTTCTCTAAAAATAGTAAATTATTTGTATAAATTATGATAAATTTAAATAAATATACATTTAATATTGTTATTTAAAGTTCAATTTTAACAATCTAAATTAAATGTCAATATTTTACTAAAATAAGTCCACCATATATCATAAAAATATCAAATGTAAAATTAAGGGGGGTGTATTGGATTAGGATTTTAAAAGACTTTTTTAGCTGAAAAAAATCCTGCATATTTTAAAGATTTTGTAGGATTTTGGTGACTTTTAAGATTTTGTAGGATTTTGTAAGACTTTTAAAATAAGGATTTTAATGGATTCTATAGGACTTTGTAGACTTTGCAGAATTTCATGGATTTGTGACATACAATAAAAATTCAAAATTTTTCATACCTTCAAATTAAAAAAAAAAAAAAAAGTTAAAGACAAAAAAAAATCATAATATCATGTCCTTTTAAATAGCATTACTCCACATATTCATAGCTATACTAGTCCTCAAAGCATTAGCGTCATGTCGTTCTTGCTCTTGAGTTTGAATGATAGGCTCAAAATCACGGTCTTCATTAACTGGTAATGTTGAAGATGAAGGTTCGTCCACCGATTCAATTGGAAATTCATCAGAATGACATTCTTTGCGAATAAAGTTATGTAGAGCTGCACATGCTAATATTATCAATATAAAAAAGTATCAAAATTTAATAATCAAAGCAACCAAAGTAAAATATAACAAAACTCAAATACCGTAAAAAAATATTATCAATATAAAAATATTACCTAATGACATATGTAATATATAATATTAGTATTATAATAATACTATATAAAAATAAAGATTTATCTTGTATATAAGTTAGGATGAACAATATCGTTTTTAATACTATTTAATGATTAATTATTAACTATTTTTATTTATTCTAGTATATATGTATATATAATATTATATTACTCTTCGTCACTGTAATTATTTTATCGTTGATGTTATAAATGTAGAGATGAAATTATAAGGTTAAAACTATTTTAGGTCTTAAAAATAAATAATTATATATAAATCAATTTGGGGATAAATAAAGTCACTAATTAAAAAAGTCCACCGAAATCCTAGAGGTTTTGATGGAATTGTTGGTATTTATAAAATACACTAAAGAATCCATCAAAATCCATCAAACCCAACAATCCTTTAAAATCCTTATATTTTTTAATACCAGTGGATTGTTTTTAAGTCTTTTAAAATCCTGATTGAATACCAATGGATTATTTTTAAATCCTTTAAAATCCTGATTGAATACCAACAGACTTTTTTATAAGAAAAAAGTCCTTTAAAATCCCACGAAATCTGAAACGAATACACCCCCCTAAGTTTACCAAATGTCTTAAAAATATCAAATATATTGGAAGTTCATCAAATATCTATGATTAACAATATAAAATTATTTAATTTGAAAGAATATCCAAGTTAACATCACATTAAAGTTTGATCTCATGATTTCAACTCTAAACTTCATTGATAACTAGTAGAAATATGCGAAAATAATAGATTAAGAATTTGGGAAAGAATAAGGATAGAAAACGCGATTTAGATGACATATAATAAAAAACTAAATTTAATAAATTGAGTTTCATGTTAAAGTTAAAAATTGCAAAAAAAAAATCAATTTTTTTTAACAAATAAAGAGAAAAAGCGCCGAGTTGAACGGTCCAACCAGTGACCGGTCGGACCCGCTTTTGCCGCTTTTGACCGCTTCACAGGAGGAGCGGTCCAACGCTTTTAAACCGTTCGGCATGTTGCCCGAGTAGCGGTCCAACCGGTCCGACCGGCCGGTCCAACCCGCTTTTTAAAATATAGGTTAAAAGTGGGAAATTGTGTGGTTTTATAGGAAAATTTTCTTGGTCATGCAACCTTATCTCTTTTAATTTTGTTTTTATCGGTAATGTTACTCTCTATGGGACGGCATATTTAAAAAAAAATATATATTTTATATATAAATTAGTAGCATATGGGTAAATATGTGTATAGATTTGTGAGTGTGCACGTAAATTAAGTTTCCTTTTTTGATAGTGTGCAAATTCTTGTGGGACGTTCGAATAAGAAAAGTGTGCAAATTTCTGTGGGACGTCCGAATAAAAAAAATATGCAAATTCCTGTGGGACAGAGGTAGTAGTTGTTAGTAATTAGAAGTTAGTTCACCAAGTCTCCTTACATTCCATATCTCCAAGTCCAACCTTATATCTCCCCTCCAATTCTTTTAATTTTGTTCTTATTTAATTTTTTCATTTTGATTATATATATTAGTTTTAAAAAATAACTGTAGATATAAATTAGTTTATAATATTTGTATAAAATTATATTCCTAATTTTCTTCTGTACAGAAAATTAATTTTGTAGACTATTTTATAATTTTTTTTATTTTACATTTTTTAAAATTATATTTTGATCCTCAAGTGCATTTTTCGAAAAATTATATAAAATGTTATTACTATTGAAAAATCACACGTACTATTGCCTTAATAATACATGTGACTTTTTAGTAATAAATGATGCAATTTTTTAATACAATAATTAGGTGAATAAATAAATTATTTAAAGTTCATTTTATATAAAATAGTTTCATTCAGTAGTTACTTAATAAGTAGTACTTTTAATTTACAATTAATATTAATAAATTAATACTCCTGATACTCTCCCCTTCCTATTTTGTTATTCCTTTGGGAAAATATCGACATTTTTTCGAATTGCCAGTCCATAAATACTCCTAATCCACTTTTCATAATTGTCCTTCTACCAATATCACAAAATTACAAATTATATTCCTCCATCCATAATTTTTATGACATTTTTAGATACAAGATTAAACAAAATATATTCTAATATTTTATTAGAATTATAATAAAATAAAAAATAATGCGGATATTATGGGCACTACTCTATTTGTTTGTGAGTATTTTTTATTAAAAAATAATATATATAAGTAATATTAATAAATAACTAAAAACAGTAAAAATAAAATTGGTGGACAGAAAAATTATCATATCATTATACACAAAAAATCTAAATTTATTAATAAAGTAGAAATGACTTTTTTGCTCTCTCACAAAATCAATTTTATCATTATAAAGTATGAGTAAGTCTCTTGTGCACCAGTTACACGGTGTAACTCTAGTTCATTTTTAAAAAGTTAAATAGTTTATTACTGAAAATTGTATCTTTCTTAGTTTAACTTTTCAGTAATAAACTGTTTAACTTTTCAGTTATAAACTGTTTAACTTTTTAAAAATGAACTTGAGTTGCACCGTGTAACTGGTGCATACAAGACTAATCCATAAAGTATAAATGCTAAAAGTAATGGAATTCATATATCTTAGTTGAATTTAAAGTATTTTCCACATTTTTATATTATTTTTTAATCATATGAGTTGAATTTAAATATTTTATCTTAAATTACATACATTTTGTTGAATTTTAATTTCATTTCATAAAATTTAGCATTTGTGATACATTTAATTCACATATAAAAATCGTATAACTAATTAAATAACAATATTGAGACACTCACATATCTACAATATAGTAGTAATTTTATATATTAATGAAATATATAGACAACTTTTAAATAAAAATTAATTGGGGGAGGAATAAATAAATATAGTTTAAATTTCTTTTACAATTCTTACCATATCTAGTGTTAAGAAGTAAAATTTTGTATGAAAATGATTTATGGTAAACACAAATTTTAAAGTATCAAACATTTGATCAGGTGTATAAAAAATCTCGTAAAAGTATTAAAAAATGCAAATCAATGATACTATATTATGATTATTATAGATTTTATTGACCCGAACTTTAAATACTCCAAATAAATATTTTAATACACTTAATCAAATATTTGATATTTTAAACCAATTTTAAAATAAACTAATTGTAGCGCCCCAAATCTACGTATAAATAAATAACTAGAATTCGAGGTGCTACTGTTGCTACATAAATTGAACACATTTTTTTTTAAAACTACACACACACACACATATATATATATATGTATGAAATACACGTGTATAAAAAAAAATTTATGCAG